>JAJJWW010001464.1:0-38448 GCA_023531295.1 Papaver armeniacum | reverse complement strand
GGATAGAGACAGAGATGTTAGTGAAAAGGTTGCTTTAGGTATGGCTAATACTGGAGCTCCTGCTTGTGGTGGAGATATCATGTACGATCAAAGACTTTTCAACCAAGACAAAGGAATGGACTCTGGATTTGCTACTGATGATCAATACAACTTGTATGATAAAAAGTTGTTTACAACACAAAATACTATATCTACTCTGTATAAGCCGAGGAAAGATACTGATAGTGAAATGTATGGAGGTGCAGATGAACAGCTTGAGAAGGTTATGAAAACATATAGATTTAAGCCCCATAAAGGATTCACGGGTGCTCCTGAAAGGGCTGGTCCAAGGGATAAGCCAGTTGAGTTTGATAAACCATCTGGAAAAGATGATGATCCGTTCGGGTTGGATAGGATTTTTGAAGAGGTACAGGAGGAGGTAAAAAGGCTTTGTAAAAAGTTGGAAGTGGAGGAACATTGAGGGAAAGTGGTGGTGGATCTTCCAGAGATAATTATGATCGTGGATCTGGTCGTCGTTGAACTCGTGGTGGCTTTGAAAGAGGTGGATGTTACAGTTGATGCTTTTGTGTTTAATTGAAATAATAGAGTTAGAAAAGATTGTGACGGCTAAAACTGATGTTATTTTAGTCGTATAACCTTTACCTTGCATGTTTTATGTTTGTAGGAGATGTCTTGAATTTCATGATATCTAGCTTTTGGTTTAATATATATTAGCTCAGAAATATTAGCATAATCTCCATTGTTTCCTGTCGATATGCAATATGTTTTTTTTTTTTTTAAGAAATCAAATTTGAATGTCTCTTTGAATCTATGCGACCAGGGGTAAGTGGTGCAACTGTCTGCACTTATCGACTTCAAAGTTACAATTTTTTCCCTTAGGTACGCTTCTTAATTTTTTATCTTTTTATTCCTTGTTTGCATCTTTTTTTTTTATCTTTTTATTCCTTGTTTGCATCTTTTTGACTATTTGGGATGTTTTGTCTACTATGCCTTTGATTTTGACCATAAACTTTCTTGAAGTACCCATGTTTTTGACGCCCTTTGAGCTGTGTTTAATGTTAAACTTGGTTTGAAGCCCATTTATTATTTCTATGCTAACTCTTACGTTTAGAACTGCTTATAATTTTGAATGCTTTTTAAATGATCTTGCGAAGATTGACAATGTTTTGCAGCTGTATAAATTTCGTTTTGCAACTTATGTCTAGTCTTGTATTTTGAAAATTATTCGTATTAAGGCACCAGATTGAGTTTTTGTAACAATCCGTGTTTCTGCAACTCAAGATGACCCATTGCTTTACTGTTTTTGTTTATGGTTTATGGCAGAATAAAAGCATAATTGTTTTGGAAATTAGCACTTTCTTGAATGCTTTCATTTTTCAAGTTAAAAGTTTAATACTTTATTGAAAAAGTAAAATAGATTACAAGAGGAGTGGAGCCTATAGCGCAGCGAGAGAAGGCTAAACAGCCAGCTCAATACACATCTAAAACTGCAGCAAAGCAAGCCGACCTAGCAAACTTGCTTGAATTGCTTAAATGCTTTACAAATCTGCTTTTACCCTCATTCTAAAGTGAGTTGTTATATATATGAAAATCCTCTGCTTTACGTTTTGTTTTATGTCCAATCAATCACCTATTTTGCTATTAAATGTGCATGACGACTCTTTTGAAATGTGTATGCTGTCAACTCGCCTTATTCTCTTATGGCTTTTGTTTGCTGTATATTTCATTGTGTGTAGACTATACTTTGCTTAGAGAGTGTTTTCGGTAAGTTGTGGTATCGATAATTGGTTATAGATTTAGAAAATATTTTTTTACTTGAGAATTCACTTGTTGATCAGTTGTGATTTGTAAGACTTGAGTGTTGCACATACAGTAAGACTTGAGTAATCCGATGCGTTCACTCACTGGGAATCCTTTATTTGAAATTGAAATGATTTTTTTTTTTTTTTTTTTTTTTTTTTTTTTTCATATTGTTTGTACCCATAATATTCTACACCAAGAATGGGCTAAGTTAGGCCTACAAAACTCCCATGATTTTTTTTTTTGGGACCATGGTTTTTTAGTTATAAGTTCGGTTAGTTGCAAAAAACCTTTCCCAACCGAACATAAGTTCGGTTAGTTGCAAAAAACATTTCCCAACAGAACGTAATTTTGGTTAGTTGCAAAAACATTTCCCAACCGAACATAAGTTCAGTTAGTTCCAAAAAACAATTACCAACCGAACTGGTCAGTTCGGTTAGTTGCAAAAAACATTTCCCAACCGAATATAAGTTCGGTTATTTGTAAAAAACATTTCTCAACCGAACATAAGTTCGGTTAGTTGTAAAAAACATTTCCCAACCAAACCATAGTTCGGCTTAGTTGCAAAACACATTTCTCAACGAACAATAGTTCAAGTTAAATCATAAAAATATTTCTCAGCCGAACCTAAGTTCGGCTACGTCGCAAAACATATTTCCTAACCGAACACACCAGTCCCCAAAAAAACCATCGTCCCCCAAAAAAAACCATGGTCCCCAAATGAAGATCATCTTCATCTAGTTAGCCAAGTATGGCTAACTAGGCCTTACAAACACTCCATGTGAAAGCCCATGTGCAAGAACCCCCAAACTATGGTAGGAAATCAGCCCACAGCGAGGTCAGCATGAGCAATAGTGACATCATCATGACGTCAGCTTGCCACGTCAGCAAAGTTGAACAACCAGAGCGCGCCACGTCATCATCAGACTGCCATGTCATTAGTGAAACATCAACAAAATACACAACCAGTAACCGCAACGTCAGCATGCAGTTGCCACGTCAGCAGCAATGCCTAACCAGTGTCTGCCATGTCAGCGAATAGTCCAGTCAACAATTAACGACGTCGGCATATTCCTAACGGCGTCAGCATGACGTCATTGTCACCGGCTCTGTCACCTTCTCCGGCATCGACAACCCGGCGGCGGTGGTCGGCGGCTGACGGCGGCCTCCGGCCGGCCAGTGATCTTGTGTAGCATGATGCAACTTATTTTCGTAGTTCCGATTCTGTGTAGCACGATGCAACTTAATCCTATAGTTCCGTTTCAGTGCAGCGTGGTGCCGTTTATTTCTGTAGCATTCGGATCATTCCGCCCCATTCTATTTTCCTAACGGATTTCTACACCCCACTGTGGATTTAGGTGAATTATTCCTCTTGGGCTTGGCATGTACACTTATTGTGGGCCAACCCTTTGCACCCTCTTGGTTCCATAACCCATAATGAAAGCTTCTAGAGTATTCCAAAAGGCATGCAGGGCAAGTAAATTCAATTTATATATGCCAGGAAGCATGCAGGGAACTTATGCCAGGGAGTCATGTAAGGAGTTTATCATAGAGGCATGCAAGGGAATTATGATTGAGGAGGCATGCAGGGAGAATAAAAGCAATTTATGCCAGGAGGCATGCATGGCATGTGAAGACGTTTCACTTGAGGAAAACTGAAATTCGCACCATATAAATACTGGGCTTCAGAACCCCAAAAGGTAAGCAATCTTCCCCATACAATTGCAGGGTTTTTTGTAGGTACCCACTACACTGTTCAATTGGAGAATAAAACAACGGATCGATCTTCAACAAAATCATCATCAAAATCGTGTTTGGGGTAGAAGTAATTTTACCATACACACATTGGCGCCGACAAGGGTTTCGAGAAAAGATAATCGTGTTTTACCAAATCCGATTGAGACAAAGTAATCAAGCAAACTTAGCGAAGGTCGATTCTGTTGGTAATCACTCGACACAACGGGGAAGCTAAAAGGCATGAGATTGAGGTTGATGCGCCGCACTGGTGGTACCCACTGGAAACAATCAGGATCGAGATCGTGTTCGTGACAGAACCACAGATCGTGGTCAGGATCGAGATCGTGTTCGTGGAAGAACCACAGATCGTGGTCAGGATCGAGATCGTGATCAGGATCGAGATCGTGTTCTTGATAGAACCTCATATATGAATCAGAGAAGAGAAAAACAACACGTGATCTAAGATGAAGAAATGGATGTTGACTCCATACCTGATGGAGAAAATTCATGAGTTCGAAGAGTCAGAGGGCGTGTACTCGGCATCCCATCAAGGAGGAATGACGATCGACAGGACCTGCGAGATGGATGAACTGCGACTCCTAGTACAAAGGAAGAACTTCTGCGCAATCAGATAAACAAGGTGGATAAAGAAAACGCTCTCCTGAGATTGGAACATGAGAACGAGTCTCGACCTAGGTCTGGAAGTCTGAACAACCAGAGGGGTCGATCTGTATGGCAACGCCTTGGAAGTCGAATCACCACAAGTTGCAGACCAAAACAGAGATGTGATCGATCTTGACCGACCAGAGAGAAATTTGTTGGTCACTGGAGATCTCTTCAAACGAAGGCGTGCACGGCCCCGACGAGCAGGGACTCAGCCAGCTGCAACTCAGTAGAGTACGGCCAGAACTACCACCCGTTCAAAACGTCTCAGAAATGATGAATATGAGGTTCGATATCGACATGATGAGAGAGAATTTTTCGCATGATTACTATGCTCGTTCATAGCAAGGTAGAGCTGGAAAATGAGTAAGATCCAAAGCTGATATTCTAGAGGATCGGGACTATGAGAAAGAAGAAAGTTTCTCTGATGGCGATATAGGCGCAATAACAGAAGCTCGCCTTTGCAAGATGATCGAGAAAGTAATGTCGAAAAAACAGTCCAGAGAAGAAAAGATAGACCGGTTGCATCGATCTACAGGATCCCCTTTCAAGCTAAATATCAGAGAATTACGACCGCCAATGAATTTTCAAGTTCCGAAACTGCCAGAGTTCGACGAGAAAATAAGTGATCCACATCAGCATGTTTTACACTATGAAACTGCCATGACTCTGTGGCAGCACAGTGATGAGCTGATGTGCAAAATGTTTCCACACTCACTAGTTGGAGGAGCAATAAAGTGGTTCAATAAACTTCCAAGCCAAATCATCGGTACTTACCATGAATTGGTTGGAGAATTCTGCTCCCACTACAAGTACAACAAACGTGATCGGAAGGGATGCCACGATTTGTTTCTTATAGGAATTCGGAAGGAGGAAAGCATCAGACAGTTTACTCGATGCTTCAAGCAAGAGTTAGCACATGTAGATGGTGCCAACTATCAAATCATCATCGAAGCTTACAAGCAGGCGTACCAGTACGATCAAATAGGTGTGTACGGTTCCTTGGTCAAGAGACCACCAAAGACTCTAAAGGGACTATATGATCGAGTGGAAGAATATGCTCGAGTGGAGGATAATTCTAAAGCTCCAGAGACGAGATATGTTAACAGATCATCCAATCATCCAAATGATGGGAGGAAAAACAAATCGAAGAACCGTTCGAGCGGCCAGCACAATGATCGAGGTGAAGTCCGAGAGAAGAACCAAGGTGAACGAATGGAAACTTGATTCCATAAATATCAAGATATGAATCTGACACCGTTGAACATACAGCTTGCAGAGTTGTATGAGAAAATCAGCAAGGATTTGAGTCCCCCTCGTCCTTTGCCAGCAGAGACACGTGATAAACGTGATAGCAGCAAATACTGCAAGTTCCATAAAGACCATGGTCACAAGACCGAGAATTGCTGCGCTTTACAGATCGAGGTCCAGCGAATGATAGACGCTGGAAAACTACCAGAGTACGTGAAAAGGTATTTTGGGAAAGGTCCTGGACAGTTTGGCACAACACATGTGATTAACGCACATGTGATTAATGTCACAAGCGATCCATTCAATGACCGGCCGGAGCATCCGAAGATGAGACCAGGGGGAAAGTTTAGGCAAGTTAAAAGAATGATAATTGTCAAATCACATCGATTTTGTCAATGGCAATGGAGAGCGAATTCGGGAGCTTGGGTGCACAAAGATCGATTTTTCTGCAACAGACATGATAGGTGTATATGCTCCACACAATGATGCTATTGTTATAACTGCTTGGATTGGCATGTTTCGTGTACACCGGATTCTAGTGGATATAGGAATCTCAGTGAGCGTGCTATTTTCAGAAGCTTATTCCTCAATGAATTTCCCACACGACTTGATCGAGGAGAATAAAAATCCAATTATCGGTTTCAGCGGCGAAGTTACAAAGGCGATTGGAAAAGTAAAGATACCTATAACAGTGGCTGACAAGTCCGTTTTGGGCACTTTCTTGTTGCTGGATTGCCGAGCACCCTACAATGCGATCGTAGGACGAGACTGGCTGCATGAGATCGGTGCAGTCACATCCTCATATCATCAATGCTTGAAGTTTATTACCCCTAAAGGAGTCATGAAAGTTAGAAGTGACCAGATGGCTGCCCACAAGTGTCACGAGAGTGCAATGAATGAGTACAAGAAGTCAGAATTTAGCGGGAACTAGATCATGCGATTTAGCGAGAAATAGCAATTCTGAGAATCCCCTCCCTCCAGAATCATATATGGGAGAGGACGCAGCTGAACCCCCAACAGTTGAGAAACTGATCGAATTCCAGATTGGAGATGAGCAACACAAAACAACGTTCGTAGGGGCACATCTACCTACATATGAAAGTGATGGTTTGATTACATTGTTAAGGGCAAACGTAGACGTTTTTGCATGGAGTTTTGTTGAGATGCATGGGATAGATCCGAATGTAGCTTGCCACAGGCTAAATATCGATGAGAAGTTCTATCTTGTTTGTCAGAAAATCAGGAATATGTCACAAAGCAAAAAAGATGGAGTTACTATGCGGAAGTCGAAAATTTTGGAGCGAGCTTTATTCGACCAAATCAGATCCCTATTGGCCGTCAAATGTCGTACCCGTTCCAAAGAAGAATGGTAAAATTCGTGTCTGTATCGATTTTAATGATTTGAATAAAGAATGTCCGAGTGATCCGTACCCGCTGCCACTAATAAGAGATTTGGTGGACGCAACCGCACGGTATGGGAGATTGTCATTCATGGACGGGGTTTCGGGGTATAACCAAATACCTTTGTTCGAGCGAGAGCAAGAGCATACTACGTTCGTGACTGACATATGAGTTTATTGCTATATTGTAATGTCGTTCGAGTTAAAGAACGCAGGGGCAACCTACCAGCATTTGGTAGACCACATGTTCAAAGATATGATTGGGAAGTCGATGGAAGTGTATATCGACGATATGGTAGTGAAATCTGAACAAAAGGAGTCGTATTTTCTTGATCTGCAGAAGACGTTCGATATCTTGAGGCAATATCGTATGAAGCTCAATCCAGCAAAGTGTTCATTCAGGCTGTCATCGGGAAAGTTCCTTGGATACTTGGTGACGCACGGAGGAATCGAGGCGAATCCGGAGAAAATCAGAGCCATCAGAGAGATGCCATCCCCAAGAATGAAGAAGGAGGTCCAGAAGCTAGCGGGATGATTAACATCTTTAAATCGTTTCATTTCACGGTTGTCGGATCAATTCAAGCCATTCTTTGATGTTTTGAAGAAAGCAGTGAATTTTGGTTGGACAAATGAGTGTGAAAAGTCTTTTTATGAGATCAAGCAGTATTTGTCAACTCCCCCAGTTTTGGTGAGTCCAAAAACTGGACAGCCTATCGGTGTTTATCTGGCTGCAACGGAGAATGCTGTGAGTGCAGTGCTGTTTGTTACGGATCCACATGAAAAAACATGTTTACTTCGTCAGTAAATCCTTGACGGGGGCGGAAACACGGTACAAGAAAATTGAGAAGATAGCACTTGCATTGTTGCATGCATTTCATCACCTCAAGCCTTATTTCTAAGGTAGGCAGATCGTAGTCTACTCAGAATACCCGGTGAAGAGAATCCTGGAACGTGCTGATGATTCCAGCCGATTATCCATATGGTCCAATTTTATGGGGGCGTATGAAATCAAGTACGAAACCAAAACTACAGAGAAAGGACACGCCCTGGCTGCACTGCTAGCAGATTTTCCTGTGGACGATATATTAACGGTTGCTGGAGAAGAAAATGATTTGTTCAAACCCATAGAGTCAACCACTGATCATACTGGGGGCGAGTCCGCAATGGAGGTTGATACACCTGAACCATTATGGACCGTATTTATTGATGGGTCATCAAATATTGGTGGAGCTGGAGCTGGATGTGTCATCCTTACTCCTGAAGGTTTGAGGATCGAGAAAGCGACCAGGCTGGGTTTTCAAGCATCAAATATTGAAGCTGAATATGAAGATGCAATTATCGGTTTAAAGGCTGTCAAACAGTTAAATGCGAAGAACGTGAAGCTGGTGACTGATTCCATGCTAGTAGTTAACCAGTTTCTGGTGACCTACAGAGCCAAGGAAGAGAGGATGGCCCTTTATTTGGATCATATGAGAGAGCTGGCAAATGAGTTCGACCAATTCTCTATTAGGCAGCGACCGTGGTTGGAAAATAGGCACGCAAATGCTTTAGCATATCTTTCTTCCAGCGATCGGCCGATACCACCGTTTCGTTGTAGTGGATTTCCAAGAGTTACCTAGAATCTCCGACAACCACTTTGTTCTGGCTCCTGAACACGCCAGTGGGTACGAGAGGGAAACTACATCAACACAAGGAGATACCGAGAAAGTTGATAGCAATATAGATGTTGACAGTCCAGTGATAGATGATTCAAGCAGTCCTGCTGAAAAAACTTCAGACTGGCGTCAACCTTATGTTCGGTATTTGACAACCAGTGAGCTCCCAGAAGATGAGCATCTCGCTTCAAAAGTGAAGAAGAATGCTTGGAGATATTCAATGATCGAGGGACAGCTGTACCGCAAACCTGTAGCTTTGGAGCCATTTTTACGGTGCATATCAGCAGAAGAAGGGAAACAAATATTGGCGGAGGCTAATGAAGGAATGTGTGGCAACCATTCTGGTGTGTGCAGTCTCGCGCACAGGATACTCACCCAGGGGTTTTTCTGACCATACATGCAGAAAGATGCTAAAGAATACGCACAGAAATGTGTGCCATGCCAGGAGCACGCTCCAATTCCTAAAAGGTCTGCCAACGAATTGCATCTTGTTTTTAGTCCCTGGCCATTCTCTATGTGGGGACTAGACATCGTCGGACCACTTCCCAAAGCTCATGGACGGGTAAAATTCGTACTAGCCGCTAATGATTATTTCACTAAATGGGTCGAAGCAGTGGCACTGGTGCACGTTACCAGACATGACGTGAAAAGGTTCATATGGGAGAATATCGTCTGCAGATTTGGAATCCCAGACGCAATAATATCAAACAATGGGAAGCAGTTCAATTCTGGGGTGATCAAAGACTTTTGCAAGAACCTGAATATCCACCACAATTTCTCGTCTCCTTGCTATGCTCAGAGCAACGGGCAGGCTGAAGCAACCAATCACGTTATTATGGACCATCTCAAGAAAATGCGGGAGAAGGCGAAAGGAAAATGGACGGAAGAATTCCATGGAGTCTTATGGTCCTATTGAACGACCCCAGAAAGATCAATTGGATTTTCACCATTCACACTGGCTTATGGGACGGAGGCATCATACCCACCGAGGTACATCTCAAGACTACCAAAACTCGTGCTGTAAAATCTGGGAAAAACGACAACATATTGGCTTTGGATAAAGAGTTGCTAGAAGAAAAAAGAGAAACAACCTTACAAATACTGGTTCGATACCGGCGGGCAATCAAGGCGAGATATGATCGCAAAGTCGAGAACAGTCATTCAAACCCGGTGAGTATGTCTGAAGAAAACCCGAGCAGCCACAATGGAACCAAACTGTGGAAAGCTCGGAGCAAACTGGGAAGGCCCATACATAGTTGACAGGCCTACATCCCGTGGCTCTTACTACCTAAGGAACCTCGACGGTACTGAAGATGGTAATCCATGGAAGCCGTGGAATTCATTCCACTTGAAGATGTTTTATCATTAAGAATAGTTTCAAATCCTGTTGTGCTGCACTCTTTTTCCTTAATAATGGTTTTATCCCACTGGATTTTCCACGCAAAGGTTTTAACGAGGTAGTTATTGTGGAACAGTAGGTATTTATCTTGTTATTTCTATTCAAAAATTTGATTCAACATTATTTTGGTATTCCTCACTTTATCAAAGTTGTTCGCGTTTAATTAAAAGCTCATTTTAAAGTTCAAATCCATGATCGGTCTAAATGACAAAAAAAGACACGGTTCAAGTTTACTGTCAGCAACGTCTCAGACACCTCGCAGATAGGGCGAATGCACAGTTCGAGCATTTTTACCCTATTCCAATTATATCCCATCATATGGGACATCAACAAATGTGGCGAACATTTTCACCTGTCCAGGCATGTGAAAATGTACACATCTCAACTCTGCGCGCATATTGAATAGTAGGACTGCGCGAATTCAAGATAGCAGAAAAACTCAACTTTACATCCCATGCGCGAGCGAAATGCAGCAAAGAAGTGCACCCTTGCGCGAGCATGACACAAAACATACTAGGGGCGAGTTATATATCACCTCAACCATTTGGGGGCGAGATATATAACACTCCAGCACAATCAGTACATCCCTGGGGGCGAGATATATAACACTCCAGCACAATCATTACATCCCTGGGGGCGAGTTGCATAACACTCAGAACAACGCGCTTGGGGTCGAGTTGTAGGATTGGGGAACCCGAACTTATTAACCCATAACAGGTTATGGATTAATAGGGGGCGATGTTTGTACCCATAATATTCTGCACCAAGAATAGGCTAAGTTAGACCTACAAAATTCCTCTTGTTAGCTAAGTATGGAATCACTGGGCCTAATTTGCTCATCTAGTTAGCCAAGTATGGCTTACTAGGCCTTACAAATACTTCCTGTGCAAGCCCATGTGCAAGAACCCCAAAACTAGGGTAGGAAATCAGCCCACTGCGAGGTCAGCATGACATCGCTTGCCATGTCAGCAAAGTTGACCAACCATAGCGCGCTACGTCATCACCAGACTGCCACGTCAGCAAAATACACAAACAAGAACCAAACGTCGACATCATGCAACAGCCACGTCGTAATCAATGCCTAACCCGTTAATGCGCCACGTCGGGCGAATAGTCTAGTCAGCAATAAACGGCGTCGGCATATTCCTAACGGCGTCAGCATATTCCTTTCGTGACGTCAGCATGACGTCATTGTCACCGGCTCTGTCACCTTCTCCGGCATCGGAAACCCGGCGGCGGTGGTCGGCGGATGACGGCGGCCATGCCCGGGCAGCTGGCCTGTGATCCTTTGTGGCATGATGCAACTTATTTTCGTAGTTCCGATCTTGTATAGCATGATGCAACTTATTTTCGTAGTTCTGATTCTGTGTAGCACGATGCAACTTAATCCTATAGTTATGTTTCAGTGCAGTGCGGTGCAGTTTAATTCCGTAGCCCTCGGATCATTCCACCACATTCTATTTGCCTAACAGATTTCTACACCCCACTGTGGGTTTAGGGGAATTATTCCTCTTGGGCTTGGCATGTACACTTATTGTGGGCCAACCCTTTGCACCCACTTGGTTCCATAACCCTAATGAAAGCTTTTAGAGTATTCCAAAAGGCATGCAGGGCAAGTAAATTCAATTTATATATGCCAGGAAGCATGCAGAGAACTTATGCCAGGGAGTCATGTAGGGAGTTTATCATAGAGGCATGCAAGGGAATTATGATTGAGGAGGCATGCAGGGAGAATAAAAGCAATTTATGCCAGGAGGCATGCATGGCATGTGAAGACGTTTCACTTGAGGAAAACGGAAATTCGCACCGTATAAATACTAGGCTTCAGAACCCCAAAAGGTAAGCAATCTTCCCCATACAATTGGAGGTTTTTTTGCAGGTACCCCTTACACTGTTCAATTGGAGAATAAAACAGCGGATCGATCTTCAACAAAATCATCATCAAAATCGTGTTTGGGGTAGAAGTAATTTTACCATACAAACACATATATTTTTCTCATGTTGTAGTTGCATTTTATCAGTAAATGTGTATCGATCAGACTGTAAAATTACATCCGTATTATGTATGTTAATTGTATTTGTAGCATTGGTAAGTTGTTTTATAAGCAGAACCACTATTCTTTGGATTATTACTAACCCAAAATTGTTGTTGTAGATGCCAAGTTATGGGTATGCCTGGCGAGGTTCGAAGAAAACATAAAGATTCAGTGTCAGTTGTGAAGAAAAGGTAAATAAGTGCCGATTGGAAATACTATTATGGCAGGTTTATTGGATTGGCGATACAGTAATAAGTTTTATGCTCATACAGTAATGAGTCTAATGATTTCTGCGCAAATGTTTGTCAATGCAATAATAATGGTAGATTTAAGCTCTAACTTAGCAACTGTTCTGCTATTCTGTTTCATAGGACTTATATCCACCGCCAAAATACATGGATGGTTGTTGCAAGGTAACGAATTACTCCAGCTTGTTGTCTATCAAAGAACTGAGTGGACAATTGATAGAGACCATGAGCAAGCCTGTTCCGGGAAACTGCAATTTGGCATCTTCTTGACAAGAGAAGAGCATAATCATGGTCTGCGGCGTTATTTGGTTACTTGTTGTCCAGGGAGATTGCCTACCTTTCTTAACCTGGAGAAAATTTTTGTGACAAGGAACTTGGGTTTGGGAAGGTTTCTCACAAGGATGCAGCTTGTAAAAAAGTTTCCGACAACCTTTATGACAAGAATCTCTGCTTGGGTAAGTTTGAATTTGCTTTGAATTCTGATCTTAGTTTTAGGGTGCCAGATCAAACCTTAATCTATCCCGCAAGGCCATCTACCCTTATGACAAAGCATTTTTCCACCATGAATACCATAAAAAGTTCTCACTTGAGGGATTTCATTTTTAACAAAAGGGTTGCATCTTCAAGTAAAGACACGTTCAAAGTCACCTTATTATATTTTTTCCACTTCACCCCTCTGGGTACCCAGATGATCGCTGTGTCGAGGATGAATTCTGGCATCTTTCCCAATCCAGGAATGTCAGATTAAAGATGTTAAAAATGTGTGGACTGTTAGAATACGGGCATCCAACTCAAAACCAATTGGCAATGAGTGGAGAGGCCCTAAGGGATTATAAACCGCAGGATCTTATATGCCCAGACAATGTGGGACTAATAATCTCAACACGCCCCCTCACGTGTAGCCTCGTTGGGTCTAACACGTGGACAGTTAAATCGGGTGACGCGGAGTAAAGGCGCGGCCAAATGACTCGTCGCAAATACGGGCATCCAACTCAAAACCAATTGGCAATGAGTGGAGAGGCACTAAGGGATTATAAACCGCAGGATCTTAGATGCCCAGACAATGTGGGACTAATAATCTCAACATGGACATCTGATAGAATGATCGAATGCATGTCTAGACCAAGTATTAGTTTCATGGTTTTCCATCCACAGCCTAACCACCAAATTAGTGCGCACGGC
The DNA here is from genome assembly GCA_023531295.1 of Papaver armeniacum. Lineage (NCBI taxonomy): Eukaryota > Viridiplantae > Streptophyta > Magnoliopsida > Ranunculales > Papaveraceae > Papaver > Papaver armeniacum. Next base: position 25,077 of record JAJJWW010001464.1, on the reverse strand, counting down.
TCTTTCATCGCATTGTTGATGGAGTTTAGATTGTAGGCTTTGGGTGGTTTCCGTGCACTTCCTCATGGCCTGGTTCATCGTCATACCTTTGGATCATTTTCTTATATATATGCCTAAAGCATGACCTTTGATGATGTACTATATCCATGACGGAAATGTTATGGTTGCTAAAAATTTCTCCGGATGCAGTATATCAACAAAGGTCATGCTTTAGGAATATGTAACAAGGAATAATCCAACGATATAATGATAAACTAGATATAATGATATACTAGGCCTTGAGGAAGTGGCATGGAGGACGCACTAATCTGGAGGTTAGGCTTTGGATGAAAAACCATGAAACTAATACTTTGGCTAGACATACTTTCACTATTTTGTCAGATGTCCGCACATTTTTAACATCTTTAGTCTGGCGTTCCAAGAGATACCACAACTTATCCTCGATACCATGGCGTTTGGGTGTCCCATTAAGAAGAATTGGAGAAATGTGATAAGGCGACTTTTAGCTTGTCTTCCCTTGAAGATTTTTGTTAAAAAAGAAAATCGCTGAAATGAGAACCTTTTATACAGTTTGTCGGTGTAAATATGCCTTGTCTTAAGGGTTGATGGCTCTGGGGATTGATAAAAGTTTGATCTGGTTTTCTAAAACAAAGATAAGAAATCAAAGAAAATTCGAGCTTTCCAAAGCAGGCATCCTTGTCATAAGAGTTGTCACATACCCTTTTAGAGCCCGATTTCTTCTCAGAAACCTTCCAAAGCCAAATTATTCCTTGACACAAATCAGAACCACATTTTTATGGCTTCTTCAGCAGTAACTTCTTTCCCTATTTATAAAAGTCGTATCCCATTCATAACGGTTTCGGATCAGATTCCAAAGTTTTTGCACCCGGAACTGTTGCCCTTTGGTTTATTAAAAAGAGTCGTGCTATAACACGGTCGTCCTTATAACTGACTAAAAACGGTCGCACTTTGGCACCGTTGGATTTTTTTATCCTATAAATACACGAGATTAGATACGGATTAGATAAACACATATTGTTAGTTATTCTAAATCCCTCTCTTGTTTTACTTACGCAATCGACATCCTAGTTCGTTCAAGATATCACTGAACAGTCGAACACGATTGGTATTTGTTGCTTTCAAAACTTACATGGTTTAATCAATCTAGTAGCAGGTGATTAGAAGGAACTCCATGAAAAAATCCAGATCTGTTTTTTCTGCAATGCTCGAAGGAATTAGCCAAAAAAGGGGTTAATGGTGGTTTATCAATTGGTTACCGAAACATCACTTTGATAAGAGTTAGATGAAAAATTTAATCGATTTGAGTATTTAGTTCTTATTCAATCTAGGTTAAAATATGCTCATCAACAGATAAAATGTTTTAAAGCTCATCGACATTGCAATGATAATAATGATTTAAAGATGGTTCAGGACTTGGCAAAAAAGAAGAAGAAAGAAGATGGTGCAGGACTTCTGATTTGATCTTCATATCATTATTCTTGAGTGCATCATCGTGGGAGAAATTGAAAGGAGAAGAGTTAATCTTGTGTATCAATAAAACATCCAACGGTGTCAAAGTGCGACCGTTTTTAGTCAGTTATAGCACGACTCTTATTAAAAAACTATTCATTTTTTTCTTATAATATCTTGATATCTATCTTTTTTTTTTTTTTTCTTTTTTTTGCTTGAATCCAAATTATTTTCATATATAAGTTTATTATTATTTCCTTATTAATATTAATAAAAATTTAAAGTCAAAATTAGACAAATCCTCTCAAATTTTCCAAAAGAATGAAACAAATGGTCTGATGTGCATGGGTACCCGCAGTGTATCTAAATTAAATGGCTAATGGGTCCAATTCTGGGACCTGGAACCCGACCCAACAAAATCAACAACGATCCAGTTCGGTTTCTGGTAATTCATTTGGGTTCGGGTTAAGGGTAATCGGGTACCGACCAAAACCACTCGTCAAGTTTCCTTGCATACACCTGACTTGTTATCATCGAAACCCTAACAAACAAGGTGTCTGCGTTATTTTTGGTTTAGGAAACGTACCCAAGTGTTGATCTTTATGATCCTATAATATAGAGCCCAAAATCCATATTTGAGTTGGTTTTAATTTGGAAAGGGATTACTATTAGGAAACCGACATATAATTAGAGTTTTAAGAGGTTTCTAGTAGCCGACTTACTGCGTGTATAAATACCAGCAGTTGTGTTAATGTTAACACATCTTATCTTTTTCTAGCTCTCTCGCTCTCGGTTGTTCTCGGATTGTCTTCTTCGCCAAACAGGTACGTAGATCTTCCTTCAATCTTTAGGAAAGGATTCCTATTAGGAAACCGACCTATAATTAGACTTGCTGGGTCTGCAGTTTGGTTAGTGATCGATCCATCTTAACATATTTTACTCTTGGTTTTACTATGTCGACCCTAATAGATATTCTTCCGGCTGTAAAATCAGCAACATCTACTACAGCTCATTATAACCATGCTAACTCTCCATGGTTTAAGCAAAGATATATCAGCAATCCAGAACCTGCTCATGCTGCTGTAGTTGCACATGCTAAAGCGAAAGTAATTCCTCCTTATCCAAATCGATATGGCTTCGTTCCTCGTAAACCTGAGGATTTTGGTGATGGAGGTGCGTTTCCTGAGATTCATGTTGCCCAATACCCGCTGGGTATGGGTAGGAAAGATGGACAACAGAAGCTTGGGTCCAAAATCTTACCACTGACAGTTGATGCCCAGGGTAATGTTGCGTTTGATGCAATTCTCAGGCAGAACGAGAATGCTTCAAAGATTGTTTACTCTTCACACAGAGACCTAGTTCCTAAGGTTTTGAAAGCTGGTGGACATGAGCCTGAACAATCTAACGAAGATTTGCAGAAAGAGATTGAAGAAACGACCCTGAGCACAAAAGCTGCTCTTGAAAAGATTGTGAATTCTAAATTGAGTGCAGCACAACCAAAGAATGCCGTTGCTTCACAGTCTGGTACCAAATTGATCCAATATACACCATCCGGACAATCGGCAGCTTTCAATTCGGGAGCAAAGCAGAGGTTGGTTAAGGTGGCTGATATGCCTGTGGATCCACTTGAACCAGCAAAGTTCAGGCACAAGAAGGTTCCAAGGGGATCTGGGTCCCCACCTGTTCCGGTTATGCATTCCCCTCCTCGTCAGCTAACCGTGAAAGATTACCAAGACTTCAAAATCCCGCCATGTATATCAAATTGGAAGAATCCAAAAGGTTATACAATTCCACTGGATAAACGTTTGGCTGCAGATGGTAGAGGTCTTCAAGAAGTTCAGATTAATGATAATTTTGCAAAGCTTGCAGAAGCGTTGTACGTTGCAGAGGAGAAGGCTAGAGAATCAATAGCAATGAGATCGAAGGTTCAGAAGGAAATGTTGTTAAAGGAACAGCTAAGGAAGGAACAAGAGTTACGGGCCTTGGCGCAGAAAGCTCGGTCTGAAAGGAAAATTTGTGGTGCTCCGCCTCCTTTATCTGTTTCTCTGCCTACTCCTGACATGATCATGTGTGATGGTGGTAAGGAGGATATAAGAGGAGATTATGGAAGTGTGAAGGAACCCGAGAGGGAGAGTAGGGAAGAAAGAGAAGCACGATTGAAGAGAGAAAAGATTCGCGAGGAGAGAAAGAGGGAAAGGGAAAGGGAGAGAAGGTTGGAAGCTAAGGATGCAGCCACGGGGAAGAAGAGTAAGATTACTAGGGACAGGGATAGAGATGTTAGTGAAAAGGTTGCTTTAGGTATGGCTAACACTGGAGCTGGTGGTGGTGGTGGAGAAATCATGTACGATCAAAGACTGTTCAACCAAGACAAAGGAATGGACTCTGGATTCGCAACTGATGATCAATACAACTTGTATGATAAGAAGTTGTTTACAGCACAAAATACTATATCTACTCTGTATAAGCCAAGGAAAGATACTGATAGTGAAATGTATGGAGGTGCAGATGAGGGGCTTGAGAAGGTTATGAAAACAGATAGGTTTAAGCCCGATAAAGCATTTACGGGTGTTCCTGAAAGGGCAGGTCCCAGGGATAGGCCAGTTGAGTTTGACGAGCCATCTGGAAAAGATGATGATCCGTTCGGGTTGGAGAGGATTTTGGCGGTACAGGGGGGAGGTAAAAAGCCTTTGGATAAAGTTGGGAGTGGTGGAACAATGAGGGCAAGTGGTGGTGGATCTTCCAGAGATGATTATAATGGTGGATCTGGTCGACGCCGAACTCGCATTGGGTTTGAAAAAGGTGGACGTTAGAGTTTATGCGCTTTTCAACGACTATCTTCCTTGTAGTCTGCTTTTATTTTATTTGTCTTATTTATATAATAGAGTTGGAAAAGATTGTAAGGGATAAAACTGATGCTTTCATTGTATTTTAAGTCGTAACCTTTAGTATTATTGCGTCCATCATAGTTTTAGCCTGCGAAGATTTCTTTTAAAACCCTAGACTATCTTTCATTTTCTTTTAGCTTGGTTTTAGCTCATCGTTATCTGATTTATGAAAATGTGATGTTATTTGGTTAATTCCATTGATTATTGATTAACTCTTGGATTAGAGTCATTATCTTCGTGTTTGCTCCTGGATTGGAGTGTTTATCGTTTCTTATACCTGAGTGGATTCTCCGCGTGGTCGATTGTTATCAATTGCTTCCGCTGTGCCATATCAGGTGGTATCAGAGCAGGCTTTTTCCTGCGCTATTCCTTTGAGAGTTGTCGTTAAGAGTTTGTGAAATTATAGATCGACTCATGGAAAAACTAGGTAAGATCTTTGTCGTATTATTATCAACAGTGGTAGTGAAGAAAATCTCATAACTAGGGGTTTATCGAAAACCCTAGGTCTGGAAGAAGAAGAACACCCCAATCCTTATAAGGTCGGATGGATCAAAGGAGGCGGAGAGATGTGGGTGACCAAAACGTGCAAGGTACCTATTTCCATAGGGAAAAAATATGATGACATTGTCGAATGCAATGTTGTGGAGATGGATTCTAGTGATTTGATTTTCGGCAGGCCTTGGTTATATGATACAGATGTGATACATAGAGGAAGGAGCAACTCATACGAGTTTATGTGGGGAAAAACCAAGATCATTTTAATGCCCGGTAAGCGTAAATCACCGGAAGAAATATGAACATGGAAACCAGGAATGTGTTTCATACAGTGACTGGCCGTGAACTACAGGAGCATATCGGTGAAGTAGATGAAGGCATTGCGTTGATCGTCAAGGGGAAAGCAGAAGAAAATTCGGAATTAACCCATGAAAGGGTGCATCCATTATTAGATGAGTTCCATGACTTGGGACCAGCTGAGTTACCCAGTGGTGTTCCTCCTCTGTGAGATATTCAACATCATATTGATCTTGTACCGGGTGCTAGTCTTCCGAATCTTGCTCATTATAGGATGAGTCCTCAAGAACATGAAATACTTCAGAAACAAGTTGAAGAATTATTGGAGAAGGGGGTTATTAGAGATAGCATGAGCCCATGTACAGTGCCAGCTTTGCCAGTTCCAAAGAAGGATGAAAGTTGGAGGATGTGTATTGATAGTAGGGCCATTAATAAAATCACTATCAAATACGGGTTCCCTATACCCAGGCTAGAGGATCTATTGGATCAGTTGTCCGGAGCGAAAATATTTTCTAAAATTGACTTGAAGAATTACCACCAAATTCGGACACGAGAAGGGGATGAATGGAAAACTACTTTTAAGACGAAGGAGGGGCTGTATGAATGGCTTGTGATGCCGTTTGGACTGTCAAATGCACCTAGTACTTTCATGCGGATGATGAACCAGGTTCTCAAGCCATTTCTAAACAAATTTGTTGTTGTCTATTTTGACGATATCCTAATCTATAGCAAGACATAAATTGAGCATCTAAAACATTTGAGATCCATCTTAGAAGTTTTGCGAGCAAATAAATTATATATGAACATCAAGAAGTGCAGCTTTATGATGAAAAGTATATTGTTTCTCGGGTTTATAGTGGGAGAAAATGGAATACAAGTTGATGAAGAAAAGGTACAAGCAATCCGTGAGTGGCCAACGCCAAAGACACCAACTGATGTTCGTAGCTTCCTAGGTTTGGCAACATTCTATAGAGGGTTCATTCGTAATTTTAGTACCATCGCAGCTCCTACAAAGGAGGCATGGGATATTCTTAATATCGTACTGTATTTGAAGGGAATACCTCTGAAAAAGAAGCTAGGCTTCAAACCCTATCTTCTAAATGGGAAATCCTCTGTATGGACCGGATGAAGACGACACCTTTGATGATTTTGATCAAAAACTCTTTGAAATAGTGAATGCCTCTCACGCTTTAGGAAAAACTATTCCAGATAAAGATATTGTGTGTAAAACTCTAAGGTCTTTACCATCAAGATACGAATCTAAAAAGCATGCCATCATGGAAGCAAATGATTTCTACACTATCTAGAAGCGCTCTAGTTAGTAAATTAAAGATCTTTGACCTTGAATACCAATTCAAGAATGAAGAGGATATTATCCTTAAAGCTGTAACTAAAACTTATTCTTAGGATACAAAAACTGAGAATTGTAGTGTTGATACGACTGCACGACAATTTAGAAAGTTATTAAGACAAAAGAAAAGGAGTTCTTCAAAATATGCATTTTTTCCTTCCCAAAAATCACGAAATGTGTAGAGAATAGATGGCAAGACCTGGGGAAAAGGTACGAACTCCACCCTCGGTAAAAGGAGAAACACCATTCACATCCAAAAACACATCCTGTCCATTATCCCAGTTATGCACAAGTAAGTCAACCGGTCTCAGAGCAGTGTCTTTATTAGCAAGAAGTCCCAAGTCAACCTCCTTCCTAGCGGGTACACCTGCACGGTATCACATGTCATCAAGAGTGTCTCGCACCAAATCATGTCTGAATTTAAGCCCAACCTCATTTGCACAATGCAAGGCATAATCGCCAAAAATATCCATATCTCTCTTGCAAAAGGGACAAGTACCATCCACCTGAAAAAGAGGGATCCGTAATCTGTCTGGGAGAATTGCCTTGCATTTATCCCCTCAGAGTATTTGTACATCAAGATACAAAGGCCCGACTAACAACTTCAATTAATTGCATCGAACAACTCTATCACCTACTAAACTTTTGTGGGTACCGCCGTGTTCATCAAAAGTACAATTTTTGTTATGGAACCGAAGGCTTTTTGACCTTCGATTTCAGCATCCGTCTCCGATGCAAATATCATGTTTCCCATGATTTCTTATGTGAAGACTCTTACCCTTCTCAAATATCATGTTTCCCATGATTCTTGACCGTACAAATTGCATTTGATGAATTTTGGGGTATCATATACCCAGTATAACAATCCATGCTTAAAATCCTTGCTTAATTGGGGACCTCATAAAATAACTAGGGCCCCTAGATTCACATTAATTCCTTTAGTCTTTTACAAAGCTCAGGAGCAGTATTTATAACTGCCAATACTTGTGAAACAACAATAGAGTTCAAACTAAACTAGGACACCAAAGTAAGATAAATATAGAAAAGCTATAAAAGGAAACTAGTCTGGGTAAGTTTTGGCACTGAAATATCCCACCCTGCTCGAAAAACGGCTTGTCCTCAAGCGTGAAATCCTGGGAAATGAAGAATTAACTCATCTGCATCTTCCCAAGTCGCTTATTCATGTGAATGATCCATCTATTCGACTAACCATTTAGTTTCTGCATATGAACCTTTCTTGAACATCTTGCGCTCCAATACAGCTTCTGGTTCCCACTTATCATAATCAATAGCAGAAGGTAAAACTTGTTCAATAGAGACAGATGATACTAGCTTCAATTTCAATTGTGAGACATGAAACACGTGATAAATACAACTTGCAGCTAGTTAAAAGTCGTCCTTTTGGCAATCCTCTGTTTTTCTATCGGATTGTGTTCAACCATGATACTGAAGAGAATATTACAGTGGAGTAAGCAAGGTAAGCTCACTGCAAGAGTCAGCTTGATCTCTATGACTGTTTCATTGAAAATAAACCCTTGTCGTAACAAAAATGCCACTCCATAAGCAAGACCAAATAACTACATATTGGACAAAACAAGGAGCCTCATACCAATATTTTGTTTACACCATTATAAATTTCTATTTCATTTGTCGATATTGTATGATCAGAGAGTGAAGAGATGTCATCAAGCATGCACGAGTTCTTTTTGAGAAAGTTAAGAACCAGTTGGACATTTATATTCGGTAGTATGTTGAAGATATTTAAAGTGGCATGAAGGAGATTAGTCAATATTTTCTTCTACATATAGTTTGCTTGTATTGCTCTTGTTAAATTTTAATTAAGCATTCTCTATTTTCAGTTTCTGGTGGATAAAAATTACCATTTAGTCCCATCAAAGCTTAAATTGTGAAATCTAATCACCTTTAGTTTGTCGTATTCCGAAGTTTGAAAAGGTGGGCAATTCTAAATCCTTGAGAGCGAAAACTTGTGTTTTGTACCTTATAGTGCTTCGTCGGCACCTTGGCTTGTATTTAAAATCATCCTTTTAAAAATTAAAAAAAAATTCTTGCATCTGCACCGTTCATGTTAAAGCAACGACGATGGTCACAATCCTATGCATGGTGTGGCTCAAAGTGGCCAAGTCGGACTTTATACGCACGCCACAAATATTTTGGAGATTTATGTGGATTGTTTCCAACTTAGCAGGATCTATAATTGTAGTGGGGTGTTGATGGTGGTTTTTAAACAAGGGGTAAAATCGTAAAACCCCATGACCTAGTGTTACCCGCAACACATTAACTAAGAGCATTTAACTCAGGTGTAAATAATTAATAGGGGGTATTTTTCAAAATACCAGATTAGGGTTTTCGACCGTAACCTAATTCCAAAACCAAGCCGCACACTACGCGCACCATGGCAACAATGCCAAACCAAGCCGCACACTGCGCACCATGGCAACAATGCCAAACCAAGCCGCACACTGCGCACCATGGCAACCATGCCAAACCAAGCCGCACACGCGCACCATGGCAACGATGCCAAACCAAGCCGCACACTGCGCACCATGGCAACAATGCCAAACCAAGCCGCACACTGCGGCAACGACGCCAAACCAAGCCGCATACTGCGCACCATGGCAACGACGCCAAAACCAAGCCGCACACTGCGCACCATGGCAACGATGCCAAACCAAGCCGCACACCGCACACCGTGACAACGACGCCAAAACCAAGCCGCACACCGCGCACCATGGCGCCGACGCTAAAACCAAACTACATATCGCACTCATTGGAAACCATGCCAAACTAAGCCGCTATGCCATTGGCACATGCCAAATATAGCGCCCTAGGCTTGCAAAACATGCAACTAGGTCAACACGGCCGTATGTGCCATTGGCACATGCCAACACGTACCACAAGCCATATTTCCAAGACGCTATACCATTGGCACATGCCAAATATAGCGCCCTAGGTTGCAAAACGTGCAACTAGGTCAACATGGCCGTACGTGCCATTGGCACATGCCAACACGTACCACAAGCCATATTTTCAAGCCGCTATGCCATTGGCACATGCCAAATATAGCGCCCTAGGCTTGTAAAACGTGCAACTAGGTCAAGTCGGCCACGCATGCCATTGGCACATGCCAACATGCTCGCTGGTAGCTTTTCCTACCAAGGCCACGGCCCAAACGGCCACGCATGCCATTGGCACATGCCAACACGCCGCTGGTAGCTTTTCCTACCAAGACACGGCCCAAACGGCCACGCATGCCATTGGCACATGCCAACATGCGTCAGTGGTAGCTTTTCCTACCAAGGCCACAGCCCTAACGGCCACGCACGCCATTGGCACATGCCAACACGCTCGCCGGTAGCTTTTCCTACCAAGGCCACGGCCCAAACGGCCACGCACGCCATTGGCACATACGAACACGCTCAGCTTTTCCTACCAAGGCCCACGACCCTAAACGGCGCGCTGCTATTGGCACATGCCAACACGCTGGGTAGCCTTCATCGCCTATGCCGCTAATGCACGCCGGTAGCCTAACTTGCAAGCTGTGCAACTTAGGCCAACTTGGCCGTCTGCGCGCCATTGGCGCATGCCAAAACCCACGCCGGTAGCCAAACTCGCAAACCATGCAACCTACCACCAAGGCATTCCGCACATGCCACACACGCCACTAGCGGCTCTGGCATTGCCACCTACACTCAACGTACAACCTACCACCAAGGTGTTCCACACATGCCATTGGCACATGCCACGCACGCCACTAGCAGCTGGGCATTGTCACTTGCACTCAAGTACAACCCGCAACAAGGGCATTCCGCACATGCCAATGGCACATGCCACACACGCCACTAGCGCGCCACTTGCACTCAAGGTGCAACCAACACTCGGGATATCAACACAACCGGGGGATGCTTTCTAGGGTTTTGGTTTGGCGGTCACGGACATGCGGCGTACACTACGCTCACATTAAGAAAGCCCGAATAGGAATAAAGCGGTCAAATAAAAGAGGAAATAATGGTGAAAACGTTTTCACCCATTAACACCATGCGGTTACCACCTCCTCCCATTATTTCACCCTTTACTCTCTTCCTTCATGAGGCCGGGTACGTTTCAATCTCGACTTGTATAAATAGGTCTTACCTATTTCCACCCGGACAACAAGTCTCGGTCGAGAAAAATACTACACTCTCGTAAAAGGAAACTTTGCAAGCTCTCCAAAAAGCTTTCATCTCTTGCAAGCTTACGAAGCTTCCACTTTCTGATACAAGTCGAGATACTACTCTCCCGCACTATTCTGGTCTCAACACCTTTCTTTGCTTCCCTCCCCAAATCAACCCTTCTCCTCCACTTTGTGACCGAAGTAAGTCCTAATATGGCCATTTCTTGGTTTAGGCCGGACTTGTACGCATTGATCTCTCGAATCTATAAAGTGCTCACGTGCAGCACATTTGTTTAGGGTTTGAACCAGTTTCTCACTCACCTACCGAATTTACCGAAATTGGCAGAAACGATTTTTACCCATAAACAATTGGCGACCACAGCGGGAGGATTGATCTATCGGCTACAATGTTAGACTGTCGATCTCGTTCTTCGACCCAGATGTCAAGATGTTAGGGGAAGGCGACTCAATCCGACGCAACTACCAGACAACCCGGCTACTAGTTTTAAAAACTACACGAGAAAACTGGGGACTCGCCGAAGATGCTACCAGCGATTGGGGACTTCCTGGCAATGCTACCAGCAAAACCGCATTTTACATGGAGAGGGGCATGTTCGCAAAAACCTATGAAGTGAGTAAATTTAGACTGCGCAAGATATTCGATCTGTTTTTAGGTTCTTAGTAAAACCATTATACTACTGAGTATTGTGCCTATTGCTAGCACACACTTTCATAAAAGCAATATTCCTTTCCCAAAACATAACCAGAGTCATATTATCAAAACCATTCATCCCAGAAATAATCCAACATCCTCAAAAGCTACCGACTGTCTACCAAAACTGGTCAAACCTTGAACCAGACATCCAATATGTCTTTCAAAAAAAAAAGGGAACCTAAATGAAAGTTTAACAGAGAAACATTCAAGGAAAATCATCCAACAAAGGTCTGTTCTTCTTGGAGAAAGTCAACTTTGCATCTTCAAGAGCCGCTCTCTTCATAGTCAACATCTTGGAAAGCTTTTCGAGTTCTACCTCCTGTCGTGCAATCTCCTCGGCGGAAAGGCTTTCGGTTGCTACATCTTTCAACTTTTGGATCTCAGCAAGGCCTTCGACAAACCACGAAGTGTCGAACTCTTTTTCTACGCACACGTCGCGATGGTGCTCCCGCCGGCAATAACGTCTTGAAACGGTGACCAACCACCCCACGCATATCCTCGATGGAAGATAAAGCCTCTTCCGCAAATCGACTAGTGACTTTCTTGGTTGTGGCCATATGCCCGTACTTCTCCTGCATTCTGGTGTACAACGCCTCATGCTTAGCCTAACACGCCGCCGCCAACCAACACATGACCTGGATAAGGAACCAAGTACGGGGGATCAAAAATGGCGCCTGCACCTGGCCTCACGACTCGCAGAGGGTCTTCTTCCATATCTACGGCAACAACCGTCAGAGAATCATCCACCATCTGAGCCACATCTGTGCCCGGCAATTGGCTAACTCCCATCTCCAAGTCACCGGCGGTGGCCACCAAAGGCAAGTTTTCGTGTGGCTCTACCCCAGAATCGTTCTCTGAACCGGATTCCTCCTGCGAACTTGAGTCAGACATTTTTCAAAAAGAAGAAATTGAAGAAGAAAGATAAGAAGCGCGGAACTCACCGAACCACTTCCCGAAAAGGAACCAGTGCTGCCAGAGGAATTACTCTCACTTGTCGAACTTTCTTCTTTCTCTGACTCATCACCGCTATGAGAAGGCTCAGTGCTGCTGGAATTCTTTGAAGAAATTGCCGTCTCCTGGCAACGTGCAAGGGCAGCGAAAGCATTAACTCTACCGAAGCCCTGGAAGAAACAAGACACATGTTTTCAGCAGAATTTCACGTGTTTTGAGACAAACCAATGAAGAAGCGACACATACCTAGTTATTCGAAGAAATGAAAGACACGAGAGCCGTGGGAGGATCTTTTGAAACCGTCCGGAACCCGCCAGCACGATTCTTCGTTCTCCGTTCCTTGGCCTGGGGACTTTCCGATTTGCTAGGCAACTTTCGCTTGAGATCTCTCAACATTGGATACTTCTTCAAAACTGCTGGGAAGGTTTACAACGAACGTTCTCCACCACGTTATTCACAAAAACTTGGATCATAATAAACTCGTCGCACCAGAACTCGTTATAGCCGAAGGTCGTCGAATTTACTCTTCCCGTTTGAAAGAAGGGAAGGCGGATACCCGGCTCAAGGGCACTGGCATTAAAGGCGGCACGCAATGAATCCTTAGAGATCACCGGCTGGTAAGCAAGAGGCACCCCTTGATCGAAACCCATGTGACGAGCAGCATGGTCAATATTGTAAGAAGCTATCTGGAAAGACCCCATAAAGAAAGACGGCATATAACCGGACATGCAGCTTTGAATAAACAAGTTTTCACCAACGCTCAAATCGCCATCGAGAAGACAAAGACATGTTCGGAGTGAGTAAGCAAAGGTGTCAATTTGAGTCACCGACCTATGGACCGGCTCCCATGGGCGAAAACCGATTTCATACGACTTGTCAAGGAGACTAACAAAGCTCACACCAACTCTTGGACGCCCGTTCACCCATCGAAGAATTCGAGAACCGCCCCAACTCGCGGGAATCGAAGGCATCGGTTTCGAGCATACTTCTCAAAGTGCTCCCATAGCCGCACTTGCGTAAAAGCAACGTGCACATATGAATTCACTTTCATGAAACCATTCAAACTCGCATGTTCGCAACTAGGTGATCCGGATGCACATACAGGGAACCGAGGAATAGCTTGCCAATAGGAAGAACTTCACCTTTTGCCAACTTCACAACAATCACTAGCAACTCGGTCTTATCTCCTTCTTACCAACCCGTCGTCAAAAATGTCTCTAGACAACTGCAGAGAGCCAAAAGTGCTACAACGTGAAGATCACTGTTTTGCTGTTCGGGTTCCGCTCGTCCGAAACCATTGAGATATCCACCAGTGTAAAGGCACCTTTCATCCTCTTTTCGGACGAATCCTTCGACTTCGCAGTGGAGTCTTTCCGAGCGAAATCTTCCAACTTAGAGGCAAGGTCATCCCGCATCTTCCCCTCACTTTCAGATAATTGGATTTTAAGATTCCCAGTTACCGGAAGATTCAAAGAAGAGAGCCACACTCTCCAAGGAGAAAGTTATCTCACCCCATCTACATATGATCGTATGGGTGTCCGAACACCATCCGGAGATGAAAGCAACCAAGCCCGAGATATCCTTCCTAATCTGGAGATTTACCGGAAGCTCGACAAAGATCAATAATCTGCGCTCGAGTCAAGTTGGTATTTATATGCTCCTTACTCACCATGAACTCAACCCATCTATTAAAAGAACGCAATGGGCTTTGGCACATCCCGAAATCAATATTGGAAGAGGAATATACCCCTTTATGAAGACAAACCGTATGGTGTTCTGCTTCGCGAACCGAACGTGTCTTCTTTTCATCTTCACCACCGGTTAACAAAATTGGCACAAAGCCTGGGTGATTTTTCCGAGCAGAGGCTAGTTTTTTGGCGAAGAATTCATCATTCGTGTTCGGTTTGGAACTATGGACATCTTTCGATGAGGCGAAATTTTGTTCAGGTAACATCTTACTGGATTTCTTCATAACAACTTAGTAACAAGATATCTGCACACAGAGAAAGACAAAATTATCTCCCTGACACATAACCGCGCCCAACAAAGGAAAGCCCGAAATACAAAAAAAAAAAAAAAGAGAAAGGGCCTATCATTCTTCTAGTTCAAAATTATATATGGAGCATTTTTCTACGGGTTCAAAACTCGCACGCGCAAAGATTTCTCTCAGGACCAAAATTCATATATGCAATATTTCCTACGGGTTCGAAGTCATATGAAGCACATATACAAGTATTCTTCTTCGGATTCATATACGTATTCTCTACGGGTTCGAAACCGCACACGCAATGTTTTCTTCAGGGTTCAAAATTGTACGCAGATTTTATACGGCTCAAGTGCGTCTCGCAATATCCTTCTTCGGGTTCAAAATAATATATGGAGCACTTTCCTACGGGTTCGAATAATATATGCGGTATTTCCCTTTGGTTGCATACATACAATATTTTCTACAAGAGACACGCCAAGAAATTATATGCGCAATATATAAACGCTACTCTTAGGGTTTACACCTACATAAAAAGGGAAACAAGAGAAGTAATCTTGGAAGACATACCGGAAGCCGGTTTTTCTTTGCGACTCGCCGCTAGTAGGAAAGGATGAAAATATGAAAGTGCAAGATGGGAGAAAGGGACTTTATATATATAGGCGTGAAGATTCTGAAATAGGGAAGGATTTCTCTTTACCAAAATCGTGCGTGTAAGAAACGGGCCCACAAGGGCGCCCAACTTCCCAATGTCGCCCAAGCCGCACCGCCCCACCAATTGCGCCGACTTCCCAATGGCCGCCCAAGTCACGCCCGCAAGCACGCACGCCTTCCACACCTTGCGCCGGTCCCACCGGGGCCTAGAACACCGCTTCTGAACTCACGCCAACTTCCCAACGCCGCCCAAGTTGCACCCGCCCCACCAATTGCGCCGACTTCCCAATGGCCGCCCAAATAACGCCTCGCAAGCACGCACAGCTTCCACACCTTTGCGCGGCCCCACCGGCTAGCACACCCGCCTAACTCACGCCAACTCTCCCAACGTCGCCCAAGCCGCACCTACCCACCACTGCGCCGACTTCCCAATGGCCGCCCAAATCACGCCGCAAACACGCACAGCCTTCCACACCTTGCGCCGCCCCACCATCTAGCACACTCGCCCAACTCACGCCAATTTCCCAACGTCGCCCAAGCTGCACCGCCCCACCACCGTGCCGACCTCCCGATTTGTGCAAAACTACCGAAGCAAGGATTCCAAATCCTATTTATAAAAGGTCGACAAGCCTCCTCAATTCTCTTTGCGGTTTGTCGTTGATAGTTTGTCACCATCTTATGCTTACCTAGCAACAAAGCCCCTGTTCCGAGCTAAGCAGGGGACTTAATGTTGATGGTGGTTTTTAAACAAGGGGTAAAATCGTAAACCCCATGACCTAGTGTTACCCGCAACACATTAACTAAGAGCATTTAACTCAGGTGTAAATAATTAATAGGGGTATTTTTTCAAAATACCTCGTTAGGGTTTTCGATACAGAACCCTAATTCCAAAACTAAGCCGCACACTTCGCACCATGGCAACAATGCCAAACCAAGCCGCACACTGCGCACCATGGCAACAATGCCAAACCAAGCCGCACACTGCGCACCATGGCAAAAATGCCAAACCAAGCAGCACACTGCGCACCATGGCAACGATGCCAAACCAAGCCGCACACTGCGCACCATGGAAACAATGCCAAACCAAGCCGCACACTGCGGCTACGACGCCAAACCAAGCTGCATACTGCGCACCATGGCAACGATGCCAAAACCAAGCTGCACACTGCGCATCATGGAAACGATGCCAAACCAAGCCGCACACTGCGTACCGTGGCAACGACGCCAAAACCAAGCCGCACACTGCGCACCATGGCAGCGGCGCAAAAACCAAACTACATATCGCACTCATTGGCAACCATGCCAAACTAAGCCGCTATGCCATTGGCACATGCCAAATATAGCGCCCTAGGCTTGCAAAACGTGCAACTAGGTCAACACGGCCGTATGTGCCATTGGCACATGCCAACACGTACCACAAGCCATATTTCCAAGACGCTATACCATTGGCACATGCCAAATATAGCGCCCTAGGCTTGCAAAACGTGCAACTAGGTCAACATGGCCGTACGTGCCATTGGCACATGCCAACACGTACCACAAGCCATATTTCCAAGCCGCTATGCCATTGGCACATGCCAAATATAGCGCCCGAGGCTTGCAAAACGTGCAACTAGGTCAAGTCGGCCACGCATGCCATTGGCACATGCCAACATGCTCGCTTGGTATCTTTTCCTACCAAGGCCACGGCCCAAACGGCCACGCATGCCATTGGCACATGCCAACACGCTCCCGGGTAGCTTTTCCTACC
This sequence comes from Papaver armeniacum, assembly GCA_023531295.1. Classification (NCBI taxonomy): domain Eukaryota; kingdom Viridiplantae; phylum Streptophyta; class Magnoliopsida; order Ranunculales; family Papaveraceae; genus Papaver; species Papaver armeniacum. The sequence goes on along the minus strand of JAJJWW010001464.1, from coordinate 8,354 downwards.
AAGGCCACGGCCCAAACGGCCACGCATGCCATTGGCACATGCCAACATGCGTCACTGGTAGCTTTTCCTACCAAGGCCACAGCCCTAATGACCACGCACGCCATTGGCACATGCCAACACGCTCGCTGGTAGCTTTTCCTACCAAGGCCACTGCCAAAACGGTTATTTGCTGAGGCCTATTACCATTGAGGAAATTAGGGAAACTATCAAACAAATGTCCTCCTGGACAGCCCCTGGTCCAGATGGTTTCCCGCCGGGATTCTACAAATAAAATCTAGAGTTGCGGGAAAATGATGTCTTTAATACTGCCAAATCTTTTTTTGAGTCTAGGCATCTTCTTAAATCTATAAATCATACATTTCTAACGCTTATTCCTAAATTCAGCAATCCTTCATCTACAGCTGACTTTAGACCTATTTCCTTACGTAATACTAATTACAAGATTATTTCAAAACTTCTTGTAAATATGATGAAACCTTTACTTAGTAAACTCATCTCTCCGTACCAAGCGGCGTATGTGCCTAAGAGACACATTTCTGATAATGTTGTCTTAGCGCAAGAGATAGTTCATACTATGAAAAGGAAAAGGAAAAAGATAGAAATGGTATCATCGGCCTTAAACTCGACATGTCTAAGGCCTTTGACAAAGTCGAGTGGTCATTCATGATTAACATTCTCAAATGCTTTGGCTTTTCAAATGTTTGGTGTGAGCTGATATACCAATGCATTAGCACCACTAACATTTCGATTTTGCTTAATGGATCTCCTTGTCCTTCTTTTAAACCAACTAGAGGTTTGCGGCAAGGGGACCCATTGTCCCCATATCTTTTTATCTTGTGCATGGAATCATTTAGTAGATATCTTTTACATGCTGAAAAAAACGGTATAATTCAAGGGGTGAGTATCAACAAAGAGATTCCAAGTGTTTCACACTTAATTTTTGCTGATGACGGCCTCATATTTGTCAAGGATTCCTATGATCAAGCCAATAATTTGATGGCTTTGATCAGAGATTTAGCAACATCTCTAGTCAAGTAATCAATTTTGACAAATTTGGATGCTTTTTTAGTAAAAATGTACATCCATATGTCGTTGTCTCGCTTATTAATGATCTGGCAGTTAGGAAAATTGATCTAAACGAGAAATATTTAGGCATTCCTTTGTTCATTGATAGGAACAAGTCTGAATCTTTCAGTTATTTGCTTGATCATTTTGGTAAAAGATCTGCACAGTGGAAAGGAAATTAGCTTACTCAAGCTGGTAGATCCATACTTGTGCAGAATGTTTTAAAATCTTCTCCCACTTATCACATGAGTACTTTTCTCATCTCAGACACCATTACTCAAAAAATGGAGCAATCCCAAAGGGATTTCTGGTAGGGAAAAGTAATCTAGGTGGTATATACATAAGGAAATGGGAGAATCTGTGTACTCATAAACTTCAGGGTGGTCTTGGATTCAAAGATCAAAAAACTTTTAATAGAGCCATGTTAGCTAAACTAGCTTGGGCCATGATTCATGATTCCTCTTCTGAGTTGTGGGTTAAAATCTTGAAATGTAAATATTTCAAGAACCGTCACACTCTGCATGCTAAGAAACCTTTAGACTCATCTTGGTTATGGAAAGGGATCACTGTTGGTTTAGAAATTATTAGATAAAACTCTATTTGGGAAGTCAGGAATGGGTCTAGCATTTACGCTTTTTCTGATAATTGGATCCCTGATGTTTCTTACCCGCTTTGTCACTGTTATCCTAATCCTAATATGTTGGTTTCTGATTTCATCGGTTCTAATATTAGGACTTGGAACATAGACTTGATTAATAGTTTTTTCACTATTGAAAATGCCGAAAAAATAATCAAGGTTAGAATTCCCCTCACTGGTGATGACAGACTGGTATGGTTGCATACCAAAAATGGTGATTTTTCAGTTAAAACTGCCTATAAAGCTATCAGTGGTGAGTTAAGCTTCTTGGAGAATCTTCTCCCTAGTCAGCCCACTTATAAATCCCTTTGGAACTTTCCCAATATTCCGAAAATTAATCTTTTTATTTGGAAGTGTATTGAAAATATCTTACCTACTGGAGTTAGACTCACTCAGTATAGAAACAATTCCGATCTTTATTGCTTATGTAATACCAATGCAGATGAATCATCTGAACATCTCTTCTTTCACTGTGAGTATGCGAAATTTGTTTGGGCAAACACCCCTTTTGGTCATTATGTTACTTCAGAGGATCTTTATAGCACTACTATTACAGACTGGTTTGATAAATGGTTAGAAAGCAGCAATAACATTGTTATCAAGCAATCTATATTTGTCACAGCTTGGAGTATATGGAGAGACAGATGTTTTAAGGTTTTCCAAAATAAATCAGTAACACCGACAACTACAGCCAACCATGCAATGAAATTTATAGCAGACATAGATGGATGTATGCCTCCAGGAAACTCTATTCCAGTTAGATCAATTGCATCTATCCAGATTCCAGACAACATTGGACTGCCTGATACATGTCATATACTTTACTGTGATGCAAGCTTTGACAAAGATACTAATGAAACAGGATATGGACTTGTCTTAAATGATTTGACAGGAACCTTCGAAGGATGTAAACTTATCAAAGGAGTAGCAAGAACAGAAGAAGAAGCAGAGTGCGTTTCCATACTAGAAGGAATCAACTAGATGAAAGACAAAGGCATCAGCAGCCTCTGCGTTTGTAGTGATGCAAAGAATGCATTCAATTATCTGCATAATAATAACAACCAACTGTGTTGGTTTAGTCAAACTATTTTAGACGATTGTCAATTTCTTTTGAATAATTTCTCTTTTTCAAGATTAAATTATGTTAATCGTATTTTTACATCTGTAGCTGATAGGGCAACAAAGCATTGTAGAAGGAACAATGTAATGGGTGTATGGTTAGGTGATAAGCCCGACTTTCTCCTCAACATGTAATCTTTTCTTGGAATAAAATTTATTATCTTATCAAAAAAAAATCAATTTGGTATGGTTCCGACATCACGGTGCTTCCCCAATTCACAGACTACCGATGTTTGGGGATCGGGAAAAAAAATCATTATTTAAGGGGAAAAAAACAATTAATGAGGAATTTTTATCAAAAATTATTATTTTAAGTCTAAAGAATATCGTGACGAATTATTTAACTATTTTTTAAACGTAACTGAATTTATAATTATCTGGATTAAAATTTTATGTGTACAAGTTCTCATGGGTTGAATTAAGCCTCATATGCGGTATAATCATTAAAATCACCATTACCAAAATTATTTTGTCTCATGTCGTGCCATTACCAAAGTTCTCATGGGTTATTTATAGTGTATGCACAAGATAACAAAATTTATGTGCTTTTTTATTGTAGTTTTATCTTTTTGCATTTTGGTCCAATAACATTTTCTTTTACCCGAGCAGCTGAAGTTCCATCTGTATTCCTAGTAATACTTTAGATACATTTTATATGGAATTACGATCGATTTAATATTTACACTCTGCGTCCCTAAATAGATAATCTCTTTCAAGTTTGCACAATGCTTAAGGCCAGGAGGAGAGAATAGTTCTTTAAGTATTTTTTTTTTTTTTTTTTGCAATTATACCCTTATGGATAATAGTTAGAAAAATTAAGAAATGATGTATCTCACATTATAAAATTAAGAAATGATGTATCTCTTTCAGTATTTTTTTTTTTGCAATTATACCGCAAATATTTATAAACTTTATACCATTGATTTTTTTCTTAAAAAACACCTCTATATCGAGTATAAACATGGATATCAAATTATACATATTTCTTATACCATATCCCATTTCCAGTTGGAAAGGCAGGGAACAATTGAATTTCCGCATTTCCTATCTTTCCTTTTCATAGCACTTCGCTAATGCTAGGGCTTATAATGGAAAGAAGCTCCTAAATTCATGGATTAGTTTTGTACGGCCGATAAAGGATACTAAAAGTGCTTTCTTCTGTATCCCACATGTAGAACATATGAGTCAGTGTTAAAGGGGTAGTTTTAGAAAAGAGTACTGTATTTTGACTTTGGGTCACAACAAAGTGACCAGAATTGCGTTTGGGTCACCCCAAAATTTTAATAAGAGTTTGGTTAACGGACCGTTATTGACCGTCTTGATCATTACCAATATATATATATATATTTTTAATTAATTTATGTTTAGTAATAACGTTCGTGTGTGTAACGGCGTGCTGGTGGAGAGAACACACATTCAATCTCAAGATACCCAATGTAAACTCAACTCTTGGAAAGTCTTGGAAAACACAGCTACTAAACACTATATTCCATGGTTGGTTATTGGAGATCTCAATATCATTCTGCATGATAATGAAAAGTAAAGTAAACAACCACTGGACAGTGTGGAAGCAAATATTTTTATCAACAAGATTGCTGACTTGGATCTAATTGATTTAGGTAGCACTGGGTGTCACTTCACCTGGTCTAACAAGAGAAGTGGTCCTTCTCTCACTGAACAAAGGTTGGATAGAGGTCTAGCCACTGAATCCTGGCTTACCATCTATCGAAACACTACTGTTACTAATCTGTTAGCCATTGGTTCAGATCACCATCCCATTCTTCTTAACACTAATCCCCATTGGAACACTGGAAAAATCCCTTTCAAATTCTTTGGTCCATGGTTGGATCACAAGGATTGTAAGGACATTATTCTTGAATGTTGGCAAAGGAACTTGTCTAGTTCTAGTGCCTATCTAATAGCTAGAAAACTCAAGGACATCAAACTAAAGCTCAAAATTTGGAACAAATAGGTGTATGGAAATATAAAGACAAACATTGAAGATAGCAAGCAGCATTTAAAGTGGTTACAAGGAAATTACTTCAAGCAAGACAGAAGCACAACAATAAAAACTACAATGCAAGTTCTAAAAGATTGGCAAGACATTGAAGAAAAATTCTGGAAAACCAAAAGCAGAGACCAATTCATCAAATTTGGAGACAAGAACACCAGTTACTTCCACAGATATACTAAAAGCAGAATAAGAAGGAACAAGATTGATGTTGTCCAGGATTCTGAAGGAAATTGGTTGAGGATTACCAAGAAATAAAACAGTGATTCACCAACCACTTCTCCAAAATGGCTACCACTGAATCCCCCAAGATGAACCCTGAAATCATCAACCTCATCCCCACAACTATAACTGCAGCTGACAACAACATGCTCAACAGAATTCCTGAAGATCATGAAGTCAAGGCCATCCTCTTCAGTATTGCCAAAGATAAAGCTCCAGGTCTTGATGGCTTCCCTCTAAACTTCTTCCAAGCCAACTGGGATATTGTTGGAGAAGATTTGGTTAAAATGGTCAAACACTTTTTCAAGTATGGACACCTTCTAAAAGAAATGAACTCAACATTCATAACATTGATACCCAAAACTGATAAGCCTTCAAACCCCAGCCATTTCAGACCCATCAGCCTTTGCAACACAACCTATAAAATCATATCTAAACTCCTAGCTCATAGAATGAAACCATACCTAAACAAAATCATATCCCCTATCAATCTGCTTTTATCCTGTGAGACAAATAGCTGATAATATAGCTATTTCTCATGAAATTATACACTACATGAGAAACATGAAGAGGACTCAAAGGTAATAAAGGTAGTATGGGAATCAAGATAGACATGGCCAAGGGTTTTGATAGAGTGGATTGGACTTTCTTTCAGTCTATTATGGCAAAAAATTGGTTTCAACTCTGATTGGTGCAACAAGATTATGCAATGTATAACTACCACTTCTTCTGCTGTGCTGATCAATGGCTCCCCTGATAACTTCTTCAACCCTTCAAGAGGTCTTAGACAAGGGGACCCCCTATGTCCTTATTTATTTTTGTTCTGTACAGGACTTCATCCCACGCTGAAGACTTGGGCATTATCTCAGGCACCAAAATTTGCAAGAATGCTCATTCAATAACACACCTCCTCTTTGATAATGATTGCATGTTCTTCTGCAAAGCCAAATCTATTGAAGCTCAGAACCTAAAGGAAATTCTTAATATATTTGGAGCTACTTCTCGCCAACTCATCAACTTCAGCAAATCAGGTGCTTTTTTCAGCAAAAACACTGATCCAACAATAATACCTAACATCTGCAAGCTTCTAGAAGTTCAAGTTCTGCCTGCAAATGAAAAATATCTAGGCTCCCCTTTGTTTACCCACACAAGAAAAATACAATGTTTCAGACCAGGGGTGGACAAAATAAAGATAAACCTGTCCATCTGGAAGAATTCCCCTTTAAATCCAGCTGGAAGAGGAGTTATAATCAAATCTGTCACCTCTACAAACATCATTTATCAAATAAATTGCTTCAGAATACCTAAGAAAACCTGTCAAGACTTGAACAAGTTACAAAGAGATTTCTTCTGGGGAAAAAATCTGGAGAATCCAACTGGCTTTTACCCAAAAGCTTGGACAACTATATGCAAGCCAAAAGACCTTAGTGGGTTAGGTTTCATGAATATGGAACTATTCAATAGTGCCATGATAACAAAGATAGGATGGAGACTGGAATCAGACAAGGACTTTCTCTGGTACCAGCTGATGGATGCCAAATACCTACTGGGAAGAAATGTACTAAACATGAACACCAATGCTAAATATGGAGATTCCTGGATATGGAAAGGAGTTTTAGAAGGTATTCAGAACATCCGGAACATTGTGTTTGGAGAATAGGTAATGGTAACAAAATTAACATCCTAGAAGACCTATGGATACCCAACTCAACTGAGAAGCTCACCAAGCCATCCAACTTGCCTAATGATATTCGATGATCTTCGCTCACCTAATGACAGATCGAAGGATTGGAACATCCAACTCATCTAACAACTCTTTAATCCGGACATTGCTCAAACTATCACAAAGATTAGTCATCTACTCCAGGGAAGAAGAAAATATTCACTGGAACATTAACAACACTAGCAAATTCTCAGTTAAGGCTCTATACAAAGCTAAAATTGAGAACCTATACAGAAATGATCAAACAACAAGGGATTGGGGTGCCATTTGGAAGATGGAAGTTGCCCCAGTTATCAAGATCTTTCTCTGGAAATGTGCCCATGAAATTCTCCCAACAAATGCTAAAACTGCAAGTATTCTCCACTACATTGATACCATATGCAAAAATCATAGAAACAATGACTCATATGTTTCTCAATTGCCCTGCTACCACAGGCAATTTGTCGGCAAATGCTAGGGGTAAATCATGGTCTCTTTGACCATCAAACCCCTTTCATGGGGTGGTTCAATGATTGCTTCCACAATGATAGCAACACTGACATACTGTATTTATGCTACCACTTGCTGGTACATTTGGAAGGCTAGATGTGATCTAGTATTCCAGAACATTGCCCCTAATGCTAAGACTACTACTCTCAGCATTAAACAACATCTCTGTGATTACAACAGAGTTCACAATCTTCCTCATCATGCCCTGAAATATCAGGGTCATACCAATGATAATGAGTACCAACTAACAACTACAGGAATAAATGTGGGGCTCCAACAACACCAGCAGAATTGTGGTTTTGTAATCAAAATATGTACTATCAAGGACCCCAACACTTACCAATATTTTATGCTCTAATTAGCACTGATTTTGCAGGAAAATTTGTTGATAGCAGAGGACACACAGCTCAAAGGGGACCAAAAGTAGCCACAGAAGGAGCAGACCTAGATTTTGGATGGGCAGAGGAAAAGCAACACACAAATATTGTCATACAAGATGAAACTTCTGACATTCTGGAGCACTTCAACAATCTCTACCTCCAAGCAATCAAAGGAAGATTCAGCAAGAATTACCATAGGGAGAAACAAATCTTGAATGATGAAACTATCTTCCATATCAAGCCTCTAACTTTTGTCTTAATAGGTCTTAAGCTTTTAGATAGAAACCAAAACCTCCAAGCCTTAAACTTGGCTATTAATTGTAAGAACTCGAGCAGTGGGTATGATGTTTGCCTAAACAAGGACACCACTAGCCTTTCTATCAATTCCATCCCTTACGCTTTTCCTAAGTTTTCTTTAAAAAAAAATCTCAAGAACACTCGTCTGGCCTTTCCACAAGCACCTTGTATGCGAAAAATGATGATCCGGAGATGAGGTTGTTGTTTATTTCCTAAATCCATTGTACCTCATTCTCTATAGCAAAAACTGGCTTTAACACTCTCACACCCCCCTTCTCAAATTCATATACATCAATCATGGGAAATGAGGAAAAACACAAAAAAAAAAAAAACACGCAAAATGATAACTTTAGTAATTGCATTTCCATCTCTTCTCATTCACTTCAACTTCTTGTCTTCTGATGGTGATTG
>JAJJWW010001463.1:0-130461 GCA_023531295.1 Papaver armeniacum | reverse complement strand
TATAGGTACAAGTATCTCCAACAATTCCACATCCGCTCTCCCCACAAAGATATTACATTTAAGCATAAGTTCAAAAATAATCATCGATAAAAACTATTCTTTACGCCAGTTACGAACAAGAGAACAATTAATGCGATGACTCAACAAAATGATTATAACTTCTCTAGACATGTACGAACATAGAGATTAAAGTTCACCACTTATCCCCTGGCGGTTATGGAATTAAGGAAGTAAGTAGATTCTTAAAGAACATCTTATGGAATCCTGTAACAGTATGTTTTACAAAAAGTGTAATCGTAGAGAGATCAAAACTACCAATCTCAAAATAGTTTACTCCTATTTTGCAAGAGTTAAGAGCTTAACCTATGAGAAAATACGAGATATATGTTTTAATCACCCAAAATATATGATAACAAAGAACAAATCTCGCAAAATAAGTATATATATATATATATATATATATATATATATATATATATGTAACCCATGAAGATTAGGTATTGCATGCCATCTTCCAAAATAAAATTTAATTAATAAACTTTAAACATGCAAGATGATAGTATTTGGAATAGCTACATAAAAACTACTCCAAAAGCTAGTGTTCCTCCTTAAACAATAAAGAATAAATTCCTACAACGAGTTAACTAGTAAGTAGTAACGCGACATTTCATCCCTAAGAGACCTTTCTCATTATTGAATAATAATCCATTGATAATTGGATCATTCAATTCTCTTACATCATCGGAGATATTAGTTAACTCGCGAAGCTACTGCCTCAAGGCTACACAAGGTTTCTTCCACAAATTAATCTTTTATTCATAGTGAGTTACCTCTTTCGAGGAGTGATTAATCTTGAATAATAGATAATTTCTCCTTATTACTGAACTCATCCACCTTAGCTCTAAAATCGTTGTCACGATAACATGTTGACAATAGACATGTAGATGAGGAAGAGTTTGCATCTTCGAAGATTTTTTCTTGGTTGTTGATGACTTGATTCCTTCACAAAGAAAAACATTGACATCATCCATTGCATCCTTCTTCGTAACACCTCTAGTTATTGGAGCCATTATTCTCTACCTTCTTACAGGAGTTTGAATGACATATATATGGAAAGTCATTGAGTCAAGAATTCCAAGCAAATAAGGAAACTGGTTATTTATCGAAACATTCCATAGGAAGTTCGTGACCCAGGTGTGCAGCGGAAATAAACCCGTTAGCATGCCTTTAACAATTTAATACAAACATAGACCACCTTTAGAGTTACGGAGCCGTATACACGGTAAAACAAAAAGGTAGTGATTAACTTGAGTAATCTTGAAATTAGAAAAGCTAGTTTGCATGATACAATATTGTGCAAACCTCGTATTCTCAAGTTAATATTGTGAGGTTGCACACATCACTAACATTAGGTAGTGATGGAATGAGTGGAAAACTCACCACTCGTGTCATTAGTAGACACAAAAACATTATTTGTATTTTTCTTACGATTTTTGGGATTCCTTTTTCTTCTCTCGTTGAAGCTCCAAAGAATTTGTAAAGTTTTTCAAAGCAAGATTCATCATTTCCATATCATTACGAAGCTTGACAAGAATCTTGTAGTTTTTCTTCTATTTTTGACACTTCCCTTTAGAATGAAAACAAGCGCCACAAAAAGTGCGAGTGTGAGGCGAGAGAATTACCGGGAGGTATGGTTTTCCTTCTTATCACCATGAAAAATTTCATCCTCCTTGGTTCCTTCAAGAATGAAAGTATCGATTTTGGTGAAGGAGGTATTACTCTTAAACCCAATTTCATTCATATTACCAAAGGACTTTTGACCAAACATCATACGGAAAGCCTTTGTAAGTCACGCTTAAGAGTATGAATCTCTATATCTTTAAGAGATAGGTTTCTTGTGAAATTCTCATTGGGCTTGTCAAACTCTAGATTTTTCACACGAAGATATGTTTCAACCTTTTCAAAGATTTTCTTTAGATTAAGGTTTTCACGATGAATTTCTTCACTTTTATTCAAAAACTCAAGAATCTCCTTATCCGATTCATCATCTAAGTCATAATTAGGATCTACAGGTGTTTCTGCTGCTAGAGCACATTTCTTTGCGTAATCTTCAGAAGGGAGCTCGTCAGGCATATCATCAAGAGAAACTACGAAATCATTATTTTCTTGGTAGTATTCCTTACTTGGGCATTCCTTTTGCACATGTCTAAACCCGCAACATTTAAAGCACTTTGAAGAGGATTTTCATTTCGAGAAGAAGAAGATTCCATCCACGAAAGTTTGATCGAATGTCATAACATCTTTCTCTACGTCTGAAGATTTCGACATGTTATGTGATCATAGACATGGTCTTTGTCTAGTTCCTCATGATCGTTAAATGACTCATCGGCCCAGACAAAGCCAGCCTTTAGAGGAGGTAGGCTTGATTTGGTCACAACTTCTAGAGGAGATGTCCCCTCCTTAGTTGTGAGTTGCACAAATGATCATAGATCTTCAACTTTCTAACAAGGGTGCTGCTGGAAAGTGTGGTAAAGATCGTTTTCCTTCGATGGCTATAGAAGTTTTTCCCACTAAGAAGTTAGGTTTTGAAGTCGTGCTTCCTTCTGCGCTAATTTCCTTCGGATACGGTTTCTAAAGTATCCCAAGTATCATTTGATCTAAATACGTAGACACATGATATTAAAGATCTGGCTTATAGCGTGGATAATAGCATTCAAGTCCATCGAGTTGTGTTTAGCATCACCGATTTCATCATCACTATGAATTTCTATACCTTTTGGAACAACGGTTGCTCCTTCTCCGAGCATTGGAGTATTGTTATCCTCTTACAACAAGAACCCATGTCTTAAAATCACGAGCTCGTAAGAAATATCGCATATCAATTTTCCACCATAAGTAATTTATACCATCGAAGGTCATGGTGCACTAATAGAGATCAGACTCTTGTCCATATCTGAGATCGTATCTAACACATACTTATTAGGTCTAACAATGTTTGCACAACTCCTTTCGATACTCAATTGAAAATGCAGAGGGTACCAAGTACACCACCAAATATTTAGTTCGACAACATGTATGGACAAAACCTAATACCATTAAGTGACCAACTTAATGATCCTTGACGATAGGTATATAGAGTTTAAATATCTACCTCTTCTCAATCGGATATATATGGCAATGAGTTCATGAACCTTTGATTGTTAGAAGAGCATTGTGACGATCTCATAAATCAATATCGAAGATTAATCTAGCTCGTATCCAAATAATCAAATCGAATTCGCCAAGTGATTAAACTTATTATCTATCTTTCAAGATACAAATTCTACAAGAACAAGTCTCATAATGATCACAATTAGATGGACGTATCTACTAAGATTGAATGCGTACAAATGCATTAAATCCAATTATAAAGATAAAAAATAATGTGAAAAAGGAAAAATACAAGACACCTAAGTGTAAACGGAAACCTCAACCGTTGAAAAACCCGGGACCTCGTCCATATTTGAATATCGAGATGTATTAACCAACTACACACTAACCTACTTGTAGTTGTAGAAAATCCCACACTACACCCCTCATAATATTTCATAGATCTAAATCTATTTCATAATCCAAAATAAAGATTAAAATGCTAAAATTATAAAATGGACAATAAGGATTTTTTACATGGTTCAATCAATGTGATCTACATCCATGGTTCTTCACTATGATTTTGAGGTTACATAAAATTAGATTTACAATCTCCATTAATGGATATTTTGAGAAATTTAGATCTAGTTTTGGGAAAAAAAGATGATAAAGAAAAATAAATCTCTCTCTAAAAATTCTCTCTTAAAAATATCTCTCTCTCTTACCAAAATTATCTCTCCTCTTTCTCTCCCCGCTCTCCTCTTTATATAGGTGTTTACATAGTGGATGACAGCTCATATACAACTAAGCTAACCTCTAATTTCGATCTAACTTGCGATGTCCCTCAAGAGTATAAATGTTAAGTCCTCAGACACTCTATTTTTCGCAAGATCTCGCCTTTCCATGTTTCTATCACCGCCATCTATTACGCCATCGATGCCGCGACACTCGCAATGTGTTGTAGATGAAACCCATAAATATGTCCTTCCGGCGATATTCCGATCCCACACTACTATCGACTTGGACCGGAATGTAGATGAGACAGAATAAACTCCTCCAAGAGATTCGGTTACAACCGCACCCCTTACGCCTCAACTCGCAAGGCTCTACGCACTTGATTCCCCGAGCTAACGCCCTTACATCCTAAGGTTACTTGGCCTGCAGTGAAGATTTTTGATACCAATCGCCTAATGGATGGCCTATTTGATTTCCTTTATATCGAGAGATCAAGGTGTGAAATCAAATCTAGAGAAATCTAGTAAACATCACAAATCCCAAACTTACGACTTAGAAGATCAACCTAGATTCTGCCACGCTCCCCAAGAATAATCTTCAAAAGATCACTTAAGATAAAATTTCGGATATCTTTCTTGAGGAATCACAAAGTCGAGGCAGAATAAAAACTTTGAGATTATATCTATCTTGCACAAAGAGATTACTAAAACTTCGATAAACAAACGTAAGATCAGGATAAACGAACTATCAAGGTAAAGATACTCGGACCTAGTTCACGAATCCCCAAAGTGAAGTCTTTTAGTTGTAAACCTAATTATAGATTTTATTTATAGATTTTCAAGACTAAGGGTTGGTTAGAATTCCAAGAAAGATAACTTGGTAATCAAGCAAACACTTTAGGTATTGAAAATACAATAGAAGAATATACATATTGGTTCAAATCGGAACCGTGTATAATGACTTGTTCGGTTTGGCAAATATGTCATGTGAATAATAAACAATATGATGTTCATTAAAACACCTAAGAGTTTGATCATGATGCACACACAAAGTGTTTAAGTGATCGATGAAGTCTTAAAAAGTGTTTAAGAGAGTCGTAGCAATGCTAAACATATTTGAAAAATAAGTCTCTAAGCATCTTTGAATTTCTTGGGGCGAGTTGGTGAGCGGTTCATGAACCATAAGGCTAGTTCACGTGTCGGAGTTACGGTTCGTGAACCGGGTTATGCCTAACCCTACTCGGCTCGAGGACTCGTATGTACACTGTTCGTGGCCCGGGTTCGCCCCAACCGTACTTGGTTTATGAACTTCCAGATGGACACGGTTAATGACCTTAAGTTTTATACCAACACCAAAAAATCAGTTCATCGCGGTTCACCAACTGTTAGTGAACTTGTTCCCTCGAACTTGTGGTTTGCAACTGGCTCGACAACCTTCCCTCATTTATGAAACTCAAATATCTATGGTTTGCAAAGTGGTTTGCCAACCTCTCACAGTAAAATATCATAAGTTCATGAATTTCTCTCTTATGATGTTGAAACATTCCCAAATTATAAAATCACTTATATGGGCGATTTTCATTGATCTTAAAATTAATTCTCAAACAATAAATTGTTTTCGAACTAATATTGTTAAGGACCTTTGAACATCTATGTTAAAACCGGCCGTGATTTATAACCCCAAAGGTGTCTTATCCCATCCACAAAACCCATCAAAACAAAAGTAACACAAAAACCCCAAATAACAAAAGTAACACAAAAACCCCAACGGTGTTTTTGCCACCACTAACTACCACTACTAGCAACCAACACCACATCCACCAACAAATACTAGCACTACCATCACCATAAAAAGCATCACCACCACCACTAACCAGAAACAGTACCACCAAAATTTAGTTTCTTCGTAAACTTACTGTTTCATCATTAAAATCTTTGGTTTCATGATAAAAAAAATAGGCAAAAATAAGTTGAAATCAAATTATGATGAAACCAATTTTGTTTGGGGTTTTTGTATCAAGTTTTTAAAAATTTGGGGTTTTGTATCAATTTTGTTTAATATGGAGTTTTAACGGATCCCAACATTTGAACGGGTTTTTGGTACTCCAAATTTGGTCACCTTGGTGTTTACTACTAGTTTTGATATGTTAAAATTATATTTTGACATAGTCTCAACAAATAAAATGCCAAGATGTGAGTAAAAATAGAATGGTCCATCTTCACATACCCATACAAAGTTCTTCAAATGTCTTCGTCGATCTTCGGTCTTCGGGAGAGGGTGATGTCCTATACTCAACTACCAAATTCTAACCTAGTCCGAGATTTGACTTAGTAGACTAGAAAATCAAGAAATAGTTTTGATCATCTAACATTGACAACAAGCTTGAGATAACAAAACTTGTCGGTTCAATCCGAGCATTGCTCTAACATAATGATACTCCATTAACGGTGATATGTCATTTCCTAGTAGACTCGCACATCGGACATAAATCGGTTCTGACAACCATCCTGTATAAGAATATCCCTAACTGGAAGACGAGTTGAAAATATATTTCCAAAGAAAAGTTTGATCTTTGAGTAGTTTGAATACCCCCGAGATCTTACTAAGCGAGAATATCTCGTTGAGATTTGCGGAGAGGCCAGTTCTAACCGAGAGTAGAGGGATTTTGGTCGAGAAGTTTCCATCTTTTGTCCGACTCTGGTATGAACGCATCTTGGATATCCAACGAGGACTCCGATACGCTTAACTTCTTTGATCGTTCAAGATCGGAAATTTTCTCCAACAATTGGTGTTGGTTCCAACTATTAGTGGAAAAGTCCCAAAATCGTCCAATTTTATAAATCCCCAACTCCTCCCCCAGCTCGGAGGAGAAGGTCAAGTTTTCTTGAATGCCAGAAACCCACATATTATTCCACAAGTTTGTTTCAGATTTCAAATATAAATATCAAATTCAATTTTTTTTCACAATGTTGAGCCCGGCTTTAATTCCACTTTAAACGACATAACCAGTTTTATTTACGGCTCCAAAGGGCAGGTGTTCGGAAAATATTTTGATTTGCAAGTCTTTAGCCAAAAAGGGGTAACTGCGTTACCTCCTGTAAAGATGGTAATTTGCATTACCTCCCCTACAAAAATAAAATTAGCAAAACCTCCTCATCAATAATTCCGTGCATTCCAAGTTAGGCGACTCAACACTAACTCACACGTGGTTTTTTGTAGGGGGAGGTAATGCAAATTACCAATCTTTAGTGGAGAATGCAAATTACAAATCTTTACAGGGAGGTTACGCAAATTACCCCAAAATAAAAACCACGTGAGGTTAGTGTTAGTCAACTAACTTGGAATAGACAAAATTATCGACGAGAGGAAGTTTTGCTAATTTTATTTCTGTAGGGGGAGGTGATGCAAATTACCAATATTTATGGGGAGGTAGCGCAAATTACCAAAAAAACAAAAAAAAATGAAATGAAAAGTCTCCCCGTAGGCCCGTACATCACACAATTAGTATATTCAAATTTTAAGAAGGCCAGCCTGCGACTATTCTAACCGCGTAGTCGCGTACTACTATTCTTCTTCCACCGCCCATTTCTGCCGTTTTCTTTTTCTTCTTCTCTAATGAGTTTGTTCTGAGATAAGGTCTTCTCACGAATATCATTTTTAGGGATTAATTCGATATTTTTTTGGTTATAGAAGTTCCAATTTGATTTAAATTTTGGATTTAACAAGTGAAACTTACAAAAAGAAAAAGAAAAAATCCGAGGAAGTTTGGGTTTAATTAGAGTTGATGACTTGAAATTCTAAGTGGAAACAATGAAGAAGGGACCTGTCCTTAGGCGGGTATCAGTTCGAGACCTTGCGGATAAGTTCGAGAAAGGCTTCGCTGATGCTGAGTCTGTTGCAAAATCTGATGAGGTAACACTAAACTATTTCAAAATCAATTGTAAATGAATTCGTATTATATGGATTTATGTATTTCATGTTTTTTCCAATTCAGTCTAAACTTAGAGAATTAGTTGCATTGAAAGACATGTTCTTCTGGAGAAGCTAAATAGTGCACTTGGATCCTTGCAAGCCCGCGTAACTGATCGAACTAAAGATGATGTAGATGAAGCTATTTCTATGGTTTGTTTTTTTTGCATATCTCTACATAATCGCGTTACATTTATCCGCCGTCTGCGACTCTCATGAGACGATATTTGGTAATGAAATGTCAGAGTTTTTGTTTAATTATTTTAGGTGGCAGATTTATCTGTCAAGTTAACACAAAGTGAAGGAGAGTTTTCTCAAGAAAAGGAGCATGTGAAGATACTAGCATATTTTCTCAAGCAGGTAATGTGGTGAGTCCCATTGTCATTCCTGATAGTTTGATCAGGTATTGACAGATGTTCTGAGCTACTACTATTGTAAATGCATGCCCTTTCTTCATAGTTAAATTTGTAGTTTCAGAACCTGCAAAATTGTAGACATAATTCCGTAATGGTTGATGAGGTGTCTGTCCAGTGGTCCATGTCTAATGTCCTTGATTTAGGACTGCTAGGTCCTTGATCTACATGGACTATCCAATATACTGGTTTTTCTTTTCTTATTTATTTATTTTTTTCTTTATGACTTTTTGAAATTGGACATTGTTCAGTACTAATTTAACTGTCCGGTCTACTATGTGGTGTTTCTCTTCTACCTCATATGAGAATGCATTTGATTTTATTGATTGTTACTATGTGAATACATATGACTAGATGGTCAACTATTTAGAGCATCTTTGAACATTTGGTTTACTTAGTTAATCTTTTATTTACCGAAATTGTGCGATATTCTGCAGGCTACAGAAGATACTAAAAGACTCGTTGACGAGGAAAAAACTTTGCTCGTCATGAAATTGAGATTGCTAAAGCTGCAGTGCAGAAAGTTGAAGAGGCATTTCAGGAGCAACAGAGAATACCTATAACATCTGACAATTTGGTTAGTATGATCGCCTTCTATAACTCTTTCCTTGTTTTCTGGGGAGTTTAATTTTTCCTTCTGTTCTGAGTTTTTAGGTCCAGTTATCTCCAACAGGAAAATTCTTATAAGTACTAAAGATAACTGCAGCACTTTACACTTCGAGTATGTTAGTTGTCATGTTTTTATCCTGTCATAGAATCTTCCAAGATCTAGATATTGCTAATTAACTTAATTTTGTTTGCTATGTTTCATTAGTTTTATCATGGTGCAGTTGTGCAGATATGAGGTCCTCTCTTGAATTATTTAGCCCGAGTCTCTAGATTCCAGTAGATGAGGATTGTTCGTGACTGTAGATTCAAGTCTAAAATCGGTTCTCCACTATGTAATGTCTAAAAGTCGTTAAGTCTGATCAGGCTTCCTTTGGATGGCGTAAGAAAACTTGCATATAACACGGTCTTGAGGTTAAGCAGATTTCCTTGTCTTAGTTCTAGAATAAGGACAAATACCCACATACCGCGGTAACTGGCACGGTAATACCCTTTGAAAGATCTAGTCAAAAGTTAGGTGCAGATAGCTGCTTCAATTTAAGCACGAAGTATACCAATTATTTCTTATGATGATGACAGTTTATGCAGGTGCTTTATTTAAAATATTAGCAGTTATTGCCAAATATTGATGTTTATTTAGCAGACCGGCCAACGAAGATTTGAAGTACTACGTTTTTTAAAGACGGCCATGTTTTTAATAATATAGGATGATTAGCGTGCTTTGTACAAGTGCAAAGGTCACTGTATGATAAAAAGAGAGACTACAGTAACTTTTAAACTTTGTTTTACCGAGTCTGTTAGTCAGGGTATTTTCATTAAAATAGTATTTGTAACCTTGATTTGTTCTACTTGCTTTATATTTATAATAAAAAGTTGAGTCTGTCATGTTCTTTAGTTCCTTTTGCATTTGGATTTTAGGGGTCTGAAGATTTAATGAAGGAGGTTCAAGACGCTAGAAGAATTAAAATGCTGCATCAACACAGCAAGGTTCGTTTTAAAAATTGTTTGCACAAGGGTTATTTATTTGTTCATATAATAATAACACAAGACTACAATAGGGTAAGAGCCCAAGCCTGGCAACGTTATAGCTTAATTGCCAAAACCCAAATGGCCATGCACCCCAGTAGAAGTCCCAAAAAGAGTTCACAAGATTCTGGAAACTGATTCTTAATAAATACTACAAGCAAATATCCGGAAATAAATATTTGGTAGAAATAAGAACCAAACTTCCTAGCTGTGGAATTCATGCAGAAATATTCTGAAAGATGATGGCAAGAGCATCTAGAACGACATTTTCAGTCTGAAGTATTCTTTACATGGTGATTATAAACAAATTTGTCTTAGTTTACTTAATCGTAGTATCCATTTATGCTATTCATTTCTATTAGCATTTGGATGTTCTTAACCTTGCAGTCAGCTCAGAAATTATAACCGAAAACCACTCTTTGATCGATCTCCCCTCCAGTCCACAAAACACAAAAGACTAACTCATCGAGTAAAATACACACTATTTTGTGTCATTCTTTTACTAACTTTTTGTGTGTAATATCACAGAGTTATGGGTATCTTTTACATTTAAAAACATAAAGTGGGTTTATGTTTCTAGTTTCTCACCTTCGTCCCTTATTTCTGCTAGGTAGGGAGTATATTTTAAAAAAAAATGGCTTCCTATAATAGTCTTATTATCTTTGGGGTTTCATTTTAAATAGGTACTGGAGATGGAACTTGAACTTCAAGAATTAAGAATCCAGCTTGGGAGATGTCCACATATTCTAATCAGCTTCTTAAGGAGGTTTCATTCTCCCCCTTCTCTTTGTTCTTCAAATTTAGGATTTTTAATAGATACTTAGCAATCACAGGCATACATAGTGTCTGAATGATGCAAGTAGCTTGATATTTTTAGCTTACTGATTTTTATTTTCTAGAGGATTTTTAGTACTCACTCTCAAAACTGTGGCAGTACTTGGCATCTAGGTTTAGGATCAAATGAGGTGTTGAGCCCTTAGTATGGGTTCTTGCTCATGCCAGTGCCACAGGCTCATTACAGCCCCGCCTGTATATTGTGGTTTTTTCTTGAATCTCGCCAGTTCAAACTAATATCTTTATTGTGTTTTGCTTCTGGATTTGAGTGCTTTTAGAAGAGGCCTTATCTGGAGGATCTAGGATTCTAGTGGCACTAATCTCTGAACTGTTATCACCCTTTTCAGCTCACAATGAGAAAGGGCCTTGAGGAAAACAAGTGCTACTTGTATGAATTGGATGGCCCTGAAATTCTGGGTTCCTATTTGTGCATCACTCACGCACAGAAACAGCTCCACATCTTTCAGAGTGTTCAGTCCAATGGTATCGTATATGTTCTAAAGATAAGGAGAAAAAAATTATTTCAGGTGTGATTTTGCTGGCCTTCTTAATTTTGTTTGTCTTTCTCACATGAGTCTTTTTTTTTTTTTTTTTTTTTTTTCAATACTGGAGTTGAATTCTCTAGTAGGTGATTTTGTGGTATAGTGATATATATATATACCAGATATAGCGAGGATACTCTTTTCTATAAATGAATATCTGTTTGGCACATGTATATTTGCACGCTTAAACTACACAAGTATACATATAACAGAGCAATGCTGACTATACTGAATGATTTTAATAATAGAGGTCATACCGACTTTTTTCGTCAATTATTTAAGTTTTGAAAATTAGTACAATGCATACTTGACTTGCGTGTTGTAGCTGGTCTCTGTCTTACTTGATAGAACTTTGCTTCCACTGTCTGATTTTGTTGTCATTCACTGTGATAAAAAACAGCTGATATAACAGAAATAACAGTCGTTTTAGTGGTAGCGGCCACTTCCGTAAGGCTCGTAACTGTTAAGCAGGAAAAACAGTTTATATAATAACAGGAATGGTTGTAACAGCTGCTTCTTCAAAAATTATAACCATTACAAGAAAACCCAGTTTATATTATTATGGGAAAAAACAGTAATAAGAATTACTTTTTTGAAAACTAGGAAGAAACGACCATCTGTAAAAATTGCATACTTATTATCAAGTTTGGAAATATGCAGTATACTGGTGCTGCTTTTATCAGCTGTCACAATATAAGCGCTTAACATGTTTTATCTGTCTCAACCTTGTTTCACATCAGGGGCAACAAAATTGGTTTATGCTCCAGAGCCGTTTGATGTTGGGCAAATCTTACTAGCAGATATTGTTGTAAACGGCGAAAGACTCAGTGTGGAAACCAACGGCCCCATCGGTCCAGGTTTGGTTTTGAATTTGAAGCGAGGTCTTCCTTTCATCTAGTGTCTTTAGTCTTTACTTACAAAGGAGGAACTGAATCTTTTGCGACTACGTATATGTTCAATACTTACTGGGTACCCTTTTTTTTTCTCGGAGTCCATTGAAATAAAACTGATCCAGTTATTATTAACAGCTCCAGGGTTGGAAAGCTATAGAGGAGCTCGTAAGGATATCCGAAACCGAGTTTAATGTATGTTATCTTGTTCATTTTCTTATTATCCAATATATCTTCCAGTATTTCCTATATGCAAATTGATACTGTCTCTAACCCATCCCTGTTTATAGCCAAATTGTTTTTAGCTACGTGTACATTGACAAGAAGTTATTTTTCAGTCAATCTCTAATTATACCTAAGCTATGTAATTTCTAGCCCATCTCATAAAAGAGTTTCAAACCAAAATCTTAAAGAGAAAAGTCTTATGGTTAGGAAGTGTTCCAATCCAAAGGAGAAAAGTCTTATGGTTTGTTCTTATAGTTTACTATTGGCTTTAGTTTGATTCCATCTTTTCTTCCAAAGTT
Source organism: Papaver armeniacum (assembly GCA_023531295.1). Taxonomy (NCBI): domain Eukaryota; kingdom Viridiplantae; phylum Streptophyta; class Magnoliopsida; order Ranunculales; family Papaveraceae; genus Papaver; species Papaver armeniacum. The sequence goes on along the minus strand of JAJJWW010001463.1, from coordinate 117,793 downwards.
TCATGGAACATGCCTTGGAATTTGTGCTTTTGGAAGTGAAGACTTGCTTTTTCCAGGGATTTCATGGAAGTTCTTGAATTAAAGACCATAAGACTTGTTCCAAAGGAGGAAACCTTATCAACCTTCTTCTTCTGGACACCTTTGTTCTCCCAGTCTTCATCCGGACAGCTTCATTGTCTCATTCTGCTTTAGAAACAATTTTTTTTTAATCTCGCCAATTACGTTTTTTTTTTAAATTATGTTCACTTAGTTGTTATTCTTCAACATAGCTGTGACCATATAGACAAATCACGCTTGCCTAACATGGGGCTCACCCCACACTGCTTTTTTTGTCTGAGCTTGCTGAGTTTAAGCTGTGGACTAAAATGATATGGTGTTGTTTTTGGAAGCTTTAAAGCATCCCAGGGGCTTCTTTCTTACTTAATTATCTTATGGCCCTTCACTGTAGATACCTACTTTTGTTCCCTTTCATTCCTTGGGCCTTCAGCATTTGTTAATTGTTATTCTACTTCAGGTAGTTGTTATCCAGATGAACGAAGAGATTTATTCAGTGCATTCTGTTCACGTATTTCACGTGGGGAAGATGAGGGTGAAGCTCTCTGAAGGAAGATTTGTCAAGGCAAAAGAATCTTATTCTACTTCAATGCAGGTAACTTTTGACGACATAAATTTGGATAAAGTTTTCATTTTACCATAATCTCTAGTGTAGTGACACATGAGATTGAATTAGGTTGTTTCCGTATTATTGCTTTTCACAATTGATGACTGAAATTTGGGGTGCTCATGTCGGACAATTTACAAATCCAAAGTTTTATTACTTATTTTTTTGGTTAATCCAGAGGTAATATTAAAAGAAAGCGAAATGTACAGAGAATTTTCAAGAAGATAGAGAGCAAGAAAAGAGGCCACAGCAGCCCCAGAACCTTACTCTCTACTTAAAACGAAAATAAGAGATTACAGGCTTTTCAACAGAATTAATAAAACCCGGCATACCTTCATAAGTAATTCTGTCTCCTTCATTTAACCCAAAGTTTTATTACATATTGGTTGACAAAGGGGTGAGTTGGTCCCTACTGATATGAAGGGCATAAAATGTGTAAAGGAGACAGTGCCAAGCTTTGATTGGGGAACCACCAAATCATTTTTAATGTCAGCTGAAGTCAAACAATCTTGTGTGCTTGTGTATGCATATTGGTTTCCTAAATTCCTACACCCGATCATGACATCTGCCTTACAAATTGGGCATAATCCTGGGGCCTTCATCTTGATCTTTAAGCAATGTGGAACAGAACTTCTAACCTGTGTACTAATCGTTGGACAAATGGTATCTTACGTGTTTATCTACTCTTTTAACCATATAGCTGTGTGGGACTAGAGGGGGTGGTAATGCAGCAGCACTGTCGTTGTTTTGGCAAGCAAAAGAGGGACTGTCTTTTGTATTAGCCTTCGAATCGGACAGAGAAAGAAATGCAGCTATTATGCTTGCCAGGAGATTTGCGTTTGATTGGAGTGTAAGTAGCTCTCGGAACCTTCATTTATTTATATTTTGGGTGAAAGAAACATTTTATTCGTTACTAGCATGTGTCTGGAATGCATGCTTCAAACGAATGCAACTATATGTTGAACGAATTAAATGGGATGAATCACTCCTTGAAAAGAATAATTGGTTCTCTCCCAATAGTTTGATTGTAGATTTCTTCAGTTAGCCAGAAGGGGTTCATTACATTTGAAATTTGGTTCAGATTTTCTGTCACTGTTTCATTTGGAAAGATAATATATAAAGAATACTAAAAATCTAAAAATTCTTCGAAGGATGACGTTATATCCTTGTGTTTTGATGCTGCACCACCTTGCCTGATAAAAACATGCATTCCAAACATGCCTTTAGTCACTTGAGTCATTCGTTTGAACGAATTTTGAAAATTTTAGATCGCACTTCTTGGACCGGGTGATTGCACAATTTGGAATGGGTGATTGCACAATGAGATCCTAACAAATGTCACATCAGCTTCACGCCTTCACCCAATGTAAGTACACCGAGTGTTTAACAAAGTCGTGTATCTAACGTATGATTGAATAATAATTAGAATATTTCTAAATGAAAAATTTATATTATACGTGCGCCTGATATTACTTGTATATAATTGTGGCATACACTTTTCGTGTTGCTTTTGTAATTATTCATTCTGCTAATGCATAATTGTGGCATACACTTTTCGTGTTGCTTTTGTAATCATTCATTCTGCTAATGCGCTTGAAATGTAATTCAGTTGTTTCTAATTGACCTAATTATTAATACTGTTATGGTTGATGATAAATACACAAAGGATTATTGAGAGAGACGTACAAAGTACGATGTAGCCATACTTGGACTCACTTCTCTTTCTTCTTCAATTTTCTTAGCTTCAGTATAAGGGAGAAAGCGAGTATAAATACTAACAGAACCTAGCTAAGAGCATCAACAGCTCAACAAAGCGCACGTGGGCAACATCCCGCCACACGCTCCTAATTATCTTCTTGAATTAGAAACTTCATAACCTAATAATTAAAGCTAATCATTACTTAAATAACGATCACTTGCATCACACTTGGATAAGGCAGCCAATTGTACGGATACATGATAATACCCGATCTTGAAAACATCCTTGTCCTCAAGGATGAAACTTAGGAAAATGAGCTCGACATGTGTTGTGTCCTCCCATGTGGCATCTCTTTGCGGTTGTGAGACCACCTGGATTAGCATTTGAGGAATGACAACACGCCCGACTATTTCTCTAGTGCCCGGCCAATGCCACATAGGTTTGAGAATGATTCCACTTCTGGTCGAGGAAGAGTTGGAGCGGTGATGGCAGAGTGAGCCAATGCGCTTCTTAAGTCAGACATGAAACACGGATGGATTTGAGATGAAGAAGGTAGTTCCAGTTTGTAAGCTACCCGGCCAACTTTAGCAATGACGGAAAAAGGACCATAATATCTCAACAAAGTTTAAAATTTCTCGCATTGAGCAATGGAGGATTAGCGATAGGGTTGCGACTTCAAGAACACCAAATCTCCCACCTCAAAATGTCGATCAGTTCTCCTTTTGTCAGCAAAAACTTTCATTCTCTCATGAGCTGTAAGCAAGGAATCCTGTAAGAGCTCCAGCATGGTATCTCTTTGAGCTATATAGTCTTCAACATCAACCACAGAAGTAAGGGCTTCATTTGGAAAAGCAATATGTGGAGGGAATATCCATCTGGGGCCTTGAATGGTGTCATATTTAAGTTGGTGTGATGATTGGTATTGTACGGAAATTCGTAAGGGCGACCATTTGAACCATTGCTTGGGTTGGTGGCACATCATGCACTGGAGATAATTCTCCAAGCATGCATTTACTCGTTCGATCCGAGCATCGGCGAGGATGATATGCGTAACTTCGGTTGTAAGTTGGTGCCTAGTGCTTTAAGCGGTTCTGTGGTTGCTAGTAAATATCTTGTCTCTGCCGACACAATGGAGGTTGGCGAGACCATGCAACTTGAAGACATGATTAAGGAACTCATGAGCCACGATGGAAGCCGTAAAAGGATAAGTCAAGCCAATGAAGTGGCTATATTTTGTAAACCTATCAACCACAACAAGAATAACATCTTTCTTGTTTGAGATTGGTAATCCTTATATGAAATCCATTGTTATGTGTTGCCAAGCTTGTGATGGAATTGGTAGAGGTCAAGTAACCTGCGGGAAGGGTGTGTTCTCCATTATTTCTTTGGCACACATCACAATGACTGACCAACATGAACATCTCCTTTTTGAGACCCCCACGTGAGAAGAGTGAATAGATTGTAATATAGTATATCCGAGATTGTTATTAGTACCCACATATATTCTGCCTTGATATCTCAGAATACCCTTTGTATAAGTATAATGAGGATCAGAAGATGGAGAAACTATTAGCTGAGGAATGATGGTTTTGGCACATTCATCATTGTCATAACTTTGAATAACTTCTTGTGCCCAAGTGGGAGTAGACACGGAACATGGGTGAACGGTGAGAATGAGTAGGGAGCCTTGAGAGTGCATCTCTGCAGACTTTGTTCTCCATGCCTTTTTGTAGTGAATGGTATAATTAAATTCCAACAACTTCATGAGCCATCTTTGTTGTAAAGCGTGTTGATTTTCGATCCATGAAGTATTTGATGCTTTCTTGATCGTTGTTAATGATGAAGTGGTGGCCAAAAAGATAGTGTCTCCATTTTTTCACCGCCATGACTACTGCAAGTAGTTCTTTTTCATAAGTAGAAAGTCCTAATGATTTGGGACCAAGAGGCTTCTTTGTAGAAAGCTGATAACCCTGCCATCTTGCATTAGAACAACTCCTACACCCACGTAACAAGCATCTTTCTAACACAAATGTTTTTGAAAAATCGGAAGCACCAACACCGGAGTTGTACACATGGCTTGTTTGAGTTTTTGAAAGGCTTCATCTGCACTTGAAGACCATTGGAAAGCATTCTCCTTCAAAAAGATCTGTAAGTGGCTTACTAAGAAGTCCATAATGCTTCACAAACTTTCTATAATAACTTGATGTAAGCCAAGAAAAGCCCTTAACTCTTTAAGGAAAGTTGGTGAGCCAATTCTTCATGCACTCAATTTTCTTTGGGTCCATGACTATACTATCTGCATGATTATAATGTGGCCCAAGTATTCCAAGGATGGTGAGCAAAGTTGCATTTAGAGAATTTAGCACAAATTTGGTGGTGTCTTAGTAAGCCTAGAACTATAGAAAGATGTTGTACATGTTCTTCTAGAGAATGGTCTATGAGTATATCATCAAAGAAAACTAATACAAATTTTCTCAAGTAAGGCCCAAAAAGCTCAATTCATAAGATACTTAAATGTAGGCGGGTGCATTAGTGAGTCCAAATGGCATCACTTTGAACTCAAAATGACCACGGTGGGTCTTGAATGCGGTTTTGTGAATATCATCATCGCAAATAATCGATTTGATGGTGGCAGTTTCAAATCAAGCTTTGTGAAAAATTTAGAACCATAAAGCTCATCTAACAATTCATCAATGACAGGGGATAAGGTACTTATCTTTGATTGTGAGCTCATTCAACTTCTTGTAGTCCACACAAAACCTCCAAGAATCGTCTTGTCTTTCTTTCTTACTAAGAGAATGAGAGGCAAAAGGGGTTTGTAGTTGTCTTGGATGATACAAGCATTGAGCATTTCTTCCACCAAGGATTCAACCACCTCTTTGTGAATGTGGGGACATTTATATGGTTCGAGGTTAATCGGTTGGGCACCAAAGTTTGAGTGGTATTGTATGGTCTAGTGTTTTACGAGGTGGTAATTGAGTTGGTTCGACAAATATATCCGAACCGATCCAAAACTTCTTGTACTTGGTGTTGGTGTTGGTGTAATAGGTGGTTCAAGTGAGATTGCAAAAAATTGACCCACAAGGCTGGTGTATTGTTTTTAATGAAGTTGTAAACGCTTGACCACTAGCCATCATAAAGGATGGTTTATTAGAAATTCCGATAAGGGTGATGTTGTTGCCCCCTGTGAGTAAATGAAATAGTTAAGGTGGATAAGTTAAACATTACATCACCTAAGGTTTTGAGCCAGTCGGCTCCCAAAACCATGTCACATCCACCCAATGCAAGGCCATGAAAATCAGCATGGAACCAATGGTCTTGCATGCACTCTTGTATTTGTTGACACACACGGAGAGCTGGTAACCTTGTCACCATTTGCCACTGTAACTAGTAATTGAGAAGTAAGTTTAACGAGCAGGCTAACTTTTTAGCTAGAGCAAGATCTATAAAGTCAGTGAGTGCTACCTGTGTCCACATGTATTGTCACCGCTTTGTTTTTTGAGATGCCCCGATATTCGATACTCTCTGTCTTTGTGATGTCCATTGAGAGCATGGAAGGATATTTCCATGTCGGTTTCTATCACAAGATTGGTTATTTTGCTTCACCTAATCGGGGGTTTGTGTCTTGAGATGGCTATTCTTGACCAAAACCATATAGAGTTGTTGACTCTTACATTTGTGTCCATAGACATACTTCTCATCACAATTGTAACATAAATTCTTAGCCCTCATTTGAGCCAATTGCTCTTGAGTTAAACGTTTAATTGGTGGGATATAAGTAGATTTCTGGGTATTAAAGATGAAATCACCTGGAGTGGTTTGGGGTTTGAAAGTGGAGGGTCTATTGAAATAAGAAGAAGTAGTTGGTTGTTTACTTATTAGGGGTTTTGGTGGTGATAGAAGAGCTTGTTCTTGAAGTCTGGCCAGAAAGAAGGCTTGGGATAAAGTTATAGGGTTATGCATACGAATCGAGTTGTTAATCTCGGTTTTCGTGCCACTAATGAAACTTAGGGTCAAATACTCCTCATCTAGGGATGGGTTTTTGCAATCATTAAGGCCTTGAAATTTGTTCAAATGTTTGAAAGTACTCTTCAACCGTAGTGATTTGGGTTAATTTATTAAAACATCCTACATAGTTATCATTAGCCAAATCTTCAAATCGTGACGACACGGATGGTTAGAGAATTCCAGACCCGGGGAGCAGTTGTTTACGAACAATAGTCGAAAAACCAAGAATCAAGACACGACCATCCATGTACATAAAGCAAACTCTCTTTTTTTGAACGTCATCCATTGGGTGCATCCGAAAGAATCTGTCACATTTTCGCAACCAAGCTCGAGGATTCTCACCATCAAATCTTGGAAAGTCAAGCTTAGCTGGTTTAAGAGCATTTGCGGGAGTATTTTCTTTAGTTTGAGAGTGACCGGACAGAGGAGTGTGTTGTTCACCCGACTTCGGATCTGGGTTGATTTTGTAGATGCTTTAAAGTTTCTTCGAGATCTATACTAGGCGATTCATTAATATTTGATGTGCTTTAGCATCCGCTTCACGTTTTAATTCTGCTTGCTTCTAATCTCTGTGAGATTCGTCATAAGACGTGACAACTCCTTAGTTGTTGTGTCAACATCTTTGATTGAAGGACCTCCAGTCATATCAGAGTACTAGATCCACTGGGTGATACCACTGTTATGGTTGATGATAAATACACAAAGGATTATTGAAAGAGACGAGTACAAAGTACGTTGTAGCCACACTGGACTCAGCTTCTCTTTCTTCTTTAATTTTCTTAGCTTGATTACAAGGGAGAAAGCGAGTATAAATACTAACATAACCCTAGCTAAGAGCATCAACGGCTCAACAAAGCGCACGTGGGCAACATCCGCCACACGCTTCTAATTATCTTCTTGAATAAGAAACTTCATAACCTAATAATTAAAGCTAATCATTACTTAAATAACCGTCACTTGCATCCCACTTGGATAAGGGCGGCCAATTGTACGGATACATGACAAATACCCATATGTATCAACTCTAATTCTCGAATGGCTTTTTAAGACTTAGCTTTTGAAAAGCTTTTGCATGATCGGTAGTCTTCTTTGTCATAAATCAGCTCATTCCAGCTACACTCGAGGTCCAGTAGCCTTGTGAATCACATTGAAATTAGATGAGGACCATGTGGTTGAAAACTTGAAAGTTTTGTCCAAAATAGACTAAAATTTTCCTTTGTATGTCCATTAATTGACACGCCAACACGAAATTTTGTAGGAACTTGGATCTGTAACTAATCTCTCAAATGTTTCCCAAACTAAGCTATGAAAAAAATATTTTTGGTACATTTGCGCTCGGACTTTGACCACATTCGGTGGCGCAATATCATCGTTACGGAGTTTGAAATATCATCGTTCTGAGTTTGAAAATCAACAACGTTCGCTAGGGGTGGGTGTCTTTGAGTGAGGAGAAGATTGTACAAAAAAATAAAATAAATTAACTCTTTTGATTAGTTTTTAAGCGAGATGAAATCCCATGCGGCCACACCCATTAACCGCTTCCCAAACTAATTCTTCAATTACAATGCAATGATATTGAAGTTGTTTGGATGCTGCCAATAGAAAGATGAAGAGCTTGGTTCTTATCACAATAAGGTCTTCTTGGGGAAAATAGGGATGGCAATTTGCCCCACCCAAACTCATCCCCATGGGGACCCGCCTATGGATTAGGGTTTTACCCATATAAACGGGGAATGGGCGGGTACGGAGAATCCCAGAAAATAGTGATGCGGGATGGGATTCAAGGTCCCCAACCCGTACTCGCCCATACCATAAGCTATTATATCCGAACGAGGAACTTTTTTGGAAGATTTAGAAGATAACGAAGAAGATCATGAAGAGATGATTAACATTGAAGAAAATGGTTATAATAAGAAGTAAAAGGAACCATAATACTTAATTGTGGATCAATTGTTTCCTTTATTTTCCGGTTTTAGTTGGTTATTATAAACTTAAAATTTTTAAAATGCACTGCTTAGGTTATTATTAATATTTGAACCATTATAATTATTTTTAAATTATTATTATTTACAAAATTTTAAATATTTATTGTACTGTTATAATACCCATGGAAAACCCATCCCTACGGGGATTCCCCCATACGCGTCCCCGCCCCCATTCTTATGGGGAACGGGTAGGGGATGGGTTTTGGTTTTTTGAACGGGTAGGGGATGAGATTCAAGGTCCCGCCCCATTGCCATCCCTAGGGAAAACAATTAAAGAAAGAAGCACGGAAGGAATTGACATCCTGAAATTTCATCTAAAACCCAAAAGGTCAGATGATAACGCACTCCCTTTTATAGAACAAAACTTCTCATGTTCATATAGTTCAAAATCCAAATTCATCCTTGCTACAACTCACTGAATATGGGTGGTACAAAAAAAGTGGTAAGCTGGCTGTAAAAAAAAAAAAAAAAATCTGTACTTACAAATGTGATGTTATACTTACATCCTACTAATGAGCCTTCGAAAGTGCAACAGCTGCAAGAAGCCCAAAAAGAGTAGCGGGCAGTCCTACTAATGAGCCTTTGAAAGTGCAACGGCTGCAAGAAGCCCAAAAAGAGTAGCGGGCAGATGCGATTTTACTTGAGACCTATTTTACCCAAACATCAAAGAATTTGTATCATTAAGAATCAAGAACTAATTTTAGATATACAACTGCATGCTTAAACCCTAAAAGTTTAAAACATGTCAACGGTTGGTTTAATATCAAATTGAATTGACAAATTCTAATATTTAAACGTCACCTAATTCAATACTCACTAAGAACAAACAAAAGAGGTGAATCAAGGACTCAATCTAAAACAGCAAGAACTACATATTTGTTCTGTTGGTAAACTTCATTTCATCTAAATCGTATTGGCGCAGAGTGGAAATGTATATTTTACAAAAATTAGTAGTTTTTCTGTTTATGACTTAAAATGACTCTGATGTACAGGTGCAACTTGTGATTGTAGTATTGGAGACAAGGTAGTTAAGACAACCAAAAAAAAAGAAGAAGGAAACGGATTACCATATTGTAACCTGGTTGGATGAGTTCCAACTCGCCCGAGGTTCCACATCATCTCTTGTAGGACTGCTGCTAACAAGCCTTTCAAATTTTCTAGATAAGTCTTGGGAAGACTGGACGTCTGACGGCTGCACTCGTTCAAGTGCAGTTTCGAAATGTGCCATTGATATTTCTGAAATTTCAGGGCTCTCCTGATAAAATTATTACAAGTAAGTAACACTTCCATTGGATGCATAATACTGTGAAAACTTGAATTAGAATGTCATACTTCAATAGCTGCGAGAGCTGCTTCACGACAGATTAACGATATATCTGCACCAGTACAGCCATCGGTGAGAACAGACAGCTCGCGTATGCTGACATCCAAACCACAAGGCATCTTCTGTATGTGGATGTGGAATATATCTTCCCGGTCAGTCTCATTTGGAGGTCCCACATAGAGTAATCGATCAAAACGTCCTGATGAAACATTTGAGATGAAGGTGTCTAGTTTTATGGGATACTCTACTCAGCGCTATTATTTGTTCTTTTGCATGAAGTAAATAAAAATAAAAAAAAACGAAAAATATACTTTGCCTGCATGCATTTTCTTAATTTAGAATACTAATTAAACAATTATGTAAACTGATCAGGAGCTAATGGCATCTAGCATTTCATAGGGTCCACGAGGTTATCAAAACATTGAGACTACTAGTCAGTTCAGGTAGATGTAAGACTGTGAATGAGAATGAGAACCTGGTCTAAGAAGCGCAGAATCGATCTTGTCTGGGCGATTGGTAGCAGCAATAACAGTAACATCAACTCTTTGGTGCAAACCTGAATAGATAACATCAACATATAAGAGCTGTTACGGTGGCGAGTGGTGGATGATTAGTTAAGGTACCAAAAGAAGAGTACTGGTAGTAAATTTACTGAGATTAGTAAGCAGGTGGTGGCCAGTGAAAGAAAAAACTGTAGTTCTTGAATGTAAAATGGTATGAAAAAAAAAAAAAAAATCTTACCATCCAACTCAACAAGAAGTTGACTCATAACTCTGTCGCCAACTGAAGCGCCCCATCGTTCTCATGTCCCCGTACAATGGCAAGGCCATCTATTTCGTCAAAAAATATGATGGACGGAGCATTAGCTCTAGCTTTGGCAAAGACAGATCTTACTGCCTTCTCAGATTCACCGACCCATTTGCTAAACAGTTCCGGTCCCTTAACTGCAAGAAAATTCAGTCCTGCTTCTGAAGCTACAGCACGTGCCAGTAGAGTCTTACTGCAACCTGGCGGACCAAACATCAAAACACCTGTCGGTGGCCGGCTGCCAATTCGCTTAAAAGCATCTCGATGCTTTTGCGGCCATTCTACAGCCTCTATTAGTTGTTTCTTAGCTTCAATCTGTCCGCCGACATCATCCCACCTCACCTTCGGAACTTCAAGCGTAACCTGGTGACCAGAAGCAGGAATTCAGGGTACCATGTAAGAAATTAAGGCCTCACAGACCTACAGACACCATTTGAGAATCATAACAGGAGAGCAATTCACTTTACTTAACCATTAGTTTCATCGGGTCAATATGTGCAACATTTTGGCGGGATTAAAGAACCTTGTGTCTTAAAATTACAACTCCAAATCATACAAGGTCACAATCAATCTTTACCAGCTGCCTTGTTGTTGGCATCCACCATTACCAATATGATGAGATTTTAATTCTCTCATTAATAAATATGATTTTGAAACAGCCATGCATTTTGGTTCTTGTCGATCTGCTGGTCTTTAATTATGGCACATCAAACAGATGCAAGATATAGGAGTTGATGCATGCCATATGGAATAGGTAAATACTGTTATTCGGGCATCAAATTGAAATTAATTCCCAACTAGAGAAATTAAGGGTACCTCTCGCATGGCACTGGGTCTCACTCTCATCTTAGCCTTTTCAAAATCATCAAACGTCACTTTAGGCAAAGTTCCTTCTTCTGACGTTGAAGTCACCTTGTCACACCTTAGTTGAATTGAATTCTGAAGAAAAGTATAGTCATGATCATTTGGTGTACACGAACCAAATGGGAGTACATTCTCAGTCGATACAGGTGGAACTGAGGGCATTGAAGATGCAGAATCCTCTTGATCTGAGGAAGAAGTGATATGCACTGTATCATTAATGTCACCCGATGCTACGGTTATAACATCTGTGCAACTATCATCATCCAGACATGGAACCTTGGAATGCACTTTTCCTGACATCTGTCTGGCAGAATCCATAGTTTTCCTAGATGCAACAAAATGTCTGAGACAAACTAATGCAGCTTCATTGCAGAGCGGATAGATCTGAACCTACAAATCCATGTGTTGCAGAAGCAAGATTTTCTACTTGTGTGCTCGTGAGGGAATGGTCCATCCCGTTGAGAAGGCAGAGTAGTATATCCAACCGCTGCTTTGGGGATGGCACTCCTGAAATTATAACAATTTTGTGTGATAAGGATTCTGGTAAACAATGTCAATACATCTAAAACCATAACACCGGCCAAAATATATGGTCTCATGGAAGACATTAAAAGAATTCAACAAGACCATCTTCTGTAAACACTATATTATTAGTAACATGAAAATATATATTAACTGGGTATTGGGACACTGGCTACAAGTAGCAAGAATATTTTTCAAATATTTAAAGCTACACAAACCCAATCAAAACTCCATGTAGCCAAAGTTCTGTGCAGACCCTTTTAAACTGCAATTAGCCGTGCAAATATGTGCACAAGAGGCCACGAAAGAAGTTTTTCCGAGCAACCAAAACAAAAGAATCAAAATACTGAAAATTCATAACAGTATAGACAGTGCCACATGTAAAACGATCACTCATATCATAATTTTTAACACTTCATCCCAGCATGTATAATACTCCCTCCGTCCCTAATTAGATGACCTTCTCATTTTAAAATTTTATCTCTCTAAAAGTTGACCTATATCATTAGACAAGGGTATATCTCTAAAACTACCCCTTCAATTGATTATTGTTAGTATAAAAAATATGTTTAATTTGATAGCCATGTTTATATTCGTCCAGTAGGTGTTTTAAAATGCTTTCCGATGGTATAAAGTTTACAAATATCCGTGGTATAGTTTGAGAGATGTATCATTTCCAAATTTTACTAAATATTATCCATAAGGGTATAATTAAAAAAATACTTAAAAAATCTTCTCTCCTTGCCTTAAGAATTGTGCAAACTTGAAAAGATCATCTATTTAAGGACGGGGAGTACAAACTACTTACTTTACAGACTCAAAATGAAAAAACTGTGTAATACCTATTTCAATTTCTCGGTCTAGTCTTCCTGGGCGTCTCAGTGCAGGATCAATAGTATCAGGCCGGTTACTGGCCGCAATAACGAGTACACCTTCAGTTCTACTAGCTCCATCCATCAAGTTCAACAATGTGGCAACCATCCTTTGAGAAAGTTCTTCACCTCCATCTTTTCGTGCTGGAGCAATAGCGTCCAATTCATCAATGAACACCTTTAAAATTAAAATTTTGCGTAGCTAATTAAAAATTTTACATGGCAGTAACAGAGTAATAGAAGTAAAAGCTTAGAACACCATAATGAAACTTAGGAATAAGAGACTGTACTTAAGAGGAACATGTAATGCTAATGGAAAGAAGAAAATAAAGCAGAACTTTACTGTCCGACAACCATTAAATTATATTTGTGATTTTTGGTAAATCAAAGATACAATAGAGCACCATCGGTTCAGTCGCTCCGTGCTTGATAGTGAACAATTACCTCGAAAAGTTTTATTAATCGAAAAACAGTCGCTAAGTGCATTCTAAATGTTGCTCAAAAAAATTATGCCAAGATGTTTAGCTGTTGTATAATGGACAGACAACTTATGGATGTTTAGCTGTTTAGCTGAATAATTTACGGGAAAGCAAGCTAGAACTTCTTGACACTTGTTTGCCGTACTTCTCATCTAGCCCTTTTGCAACATTAACCAATGATATAAGATTCTAACTTGATTTTTCAGTTTATCTGTAGCTTCCCCAGTACTCAACATTAGATTAGTCAGACAGCATATATCCAAAAATAAAAGAAGTCAGACAACATCTATCCAAAAAGAGGCCCGATGAAGACTACGCATTTCAATTTCACAACAAAGTTAACAGAGAACTATCTGCAAAGGAGATGGTACACAAAAATAAAATAAATGAAGACAAGAATCTATTTTGCAAGGTTGAGACAGAAACAGTTCTAACCACAGCAGGTGCAGCTCGAGTAGCTGAATCGAAGATTTCGTGCAATGATTGCTCACTTTCTCCATGGAACTGACTGATAATCTCAGGTCCATTTATGGAGAACAGGTTGACACCAGCATCCCGAACACATGACTTAGCTAAAGATGTCTTTCCCGTGCCAGGTGGACCATGGAGAAGTACCCCTTTCGTAGGTCGTAGACCCATGCTGAAGAATTTACAGTAGTAAATAATACAACTGGTGCAAAGCAGTAATGGAAAGCAAACTACATCGAAAGTGGCCACGGTTTCTTCAACACAAATTTGTTAAGTACATACCTTGACAGAGTGGCATTGACTGATGAAGAAACAATTATTTCTTTTAGCATTCCAAATTCTTTTGATAGACCACCTAATTTAGAATCACTGATCGCCTCTTTCTCAGTAATATCTTTTGATGCAACCTCAACCGGAGGCATATGCTTTCCATAAGGATTTTGTGTACTTAATGACAATGAAGTACACAGATGTACTTCTGTTTCAGCATCCAAGAAAAAGGCAAATCTCCCATGGTCCAGCTCAGGAGATTGAGCCTCATCACGAGACAACTCATATCTTCCTCCGTTTACCAATTTCTGTCTAACGCCATCCGTCAATAACCTCTTTGTACCCATCACACTGAAAAAATAGGTTTCTTTGCACATAGGAATGGCAACAAGATTCCCATGGAGTAAAAGGCGATCATGTAGCCATAGTTTTGCGCAAGTCTGATAAATCTCCCTTGTACATTTATCCCCAAAGGATTCTTCTAATAATTTCTTCCGATCAATTGCAGCTTCACTTATGTCATATGGAACAGGCGATGCCTCACCTGAATGGCGCACAGTGGATACAGAATCTTGGTATCGTTCAAGAGTAACACCAGGAGGTTTATGTTTCGGCTGGTACATTATAGGCATCTTGGGAGATGACTCCCCAATCTCCAACCGATCTTGATGTGCTTCTGCCCTAGAATTAGTTACAGACAAGCCGGTGTCATTTTCTTTAGGTCTTTCATGTGATGTGACGAGTTCTAAATTGAAATACTTGCAATTGCAGAGGGGGAGAAGAGATGCAGTCACATTTGAGTCGAGCAACTTATCAGTCCCATTTACAGTGTCTTCTGTAAAACAGGTCTGGATCGGATGTATAAAAAGTGTCTTGCCAGGAGCAGGAAGGCCCAGTGTACATGAAAGGCTCCATGAGAGTCGTGCGCAGTTCTTCACTATCTACAGTACCAGCAGAATCATTCACTAGTTAAAAGCTTTATTCTAAAAAGACGACAAGAACAATCATCAAGGCGTTAAAAGCCTACTCCTGCTAACTTAAAATTAATGCAAACAACGAAGAAATGACTATGAATGTCACAAGAGGATTAGCAATTTAAGGGAAAGGTAAGAATTTCAGTTAGGAATTCTAAAATTCCAGAAATAGATGGACCCATCTGTTATTGGAGCATTATACAGTTTAGCTCCCGGTAGTAATCCTATGTATAATAACAACTACATGTATCTGTACCCTGTGCAAAACACAAGGCTTTTCTGTTATACAAAAGTGATTCATACAAAATATCCTCTAATACTGTTTGATTGTCCTTTAATGACATTTAACCCGAGATTTGTGTATGTTTTTAAAGATATTAGTCTATCCACTCATTTGAGCATTTATTTATGATGACATTAAGTTATCTGTTTGAAGATAACGCTATACCTCAATTTAATTGTTCTAGATGATGCGAGCATATTTCAAATAGTTTTGAACTTTTTCAAAACGGGTGCCAAAGTGGAAGTACAAATAATGAACTGAAGGTTGCGACCCACATAACTGAACGGCTCAAGTATTAGAAGATTAAAATCTGTATAACATGGTCTCCTGAAATGGGAAAAATGATCACATGAGAAACAGTTTTCTCATGTTAACGAAAACCATAATCCTATCTTTCACATAAAATAGTTTCATCTAGAAGATCAATATGACTGAATGGTTAAAGGGTGTAATCTTCATTCACTTTCTCCAGCCGATAACAATGTTACCATCCAAGGTATAAGAAGCACAAGTGTACTGAAGCACTCAATGACTAGGAAGACAATGCTGAGAAGGCGGAAGCAAATGCCCCTCGAAAGTAATTGAAATCGACCCTCATTTGAAGTAAGCTTCGCAGACAACATGTTTTTTTGATATTAAAGTTTTTTTTGTATTCCTTGCACTAAATTTATTTTGCGCTCGTAGGTAATTCAATATTCACATGGTTTTGGTAGACAAAGGGTGACATTCATTCTTTAACCAAAAATACATAAATGGCTTGTCTTGGTAAATTTCAATAGTTTCAGTTGAAAAGCAAATCTACAGATTCTCTTTACATTTCAAAGCTTGTTTTTTTGAGAAGGAAGGCGACATACAAGAAATATATTAGTGTAATAGCTAGATATTTCCTTTTGTTTCCTAATACCAGAAGGATGTAATGTAATGTATATTCAAACCTCAGAAGAAGGATATGCCCTTGCCAGCGCAAAAAATTCCCTACTCTGTCATCCCCACTTTGATTTGATAATGACTCAAGAGGAGAGCCGCTGAAAAGTTTTTTTCTAAAAGAAGCAAGTGAGACCTGTCAATTACCAAATAATGTCACAAAAAATAAATAAAGCTAGAAATTTCATAAAATAAAATATGTAAATTAGGATTGTTCATACCAATATTAGGGCTGAGAATTTGCATTTTGAATTAAAAAAAAAAATTGCCGCATAAAAATTAATTGAATTACCGAAACAATGGAGCCTGGAGTTATTGAGGAAGAGAAAAAAGGTGATTCCGAAAGCCAAACAGTAGCAGCATTAGATCCTGAATAAGGCTTGGAACTATGGATTTGGCCAACAAAAGCAGATTTTGATATCAAAGATGGAAATTTAGTGGACGCAATTTCAAGTAGAGAAGCATAATACTCTTCTTCTTCGTCATTACTGAATTTGGTGTCTGTTTTTCTTGCCGATGATGATACAGAGTCTGCTGAATATGAGAGCTGCTTTGATATTGGCGGTGTTTTTGAATTCTTTTTGGGTTTAGAAGGCATATCTCTTTGTCTCTCTGGTACAAAAATTGACTCCAAAAATTTCTCCTTTCTCCTGGAATCAAAAACACGCTGTGCCTGGAAGGGTTTAGGGTTCTGCTAACCACAAAACCAGTGATATTTAAGACTAGGTTTTTTTATATGGGATACCTTTTAGTTTTGTGGGTGGTAAGGGCAGTTCCTAGGGAGTGAGCATATTTCTTCATTTTGATCCCACTATAGACTCGTGTACCAAAAAACAAAAAAAATGTCCCAATATAGACTCAACAAAAATGGTTGGGCAAACATGTAAATTTAATGGTTTGTTCACTTGGCGGTTATTAAGCGATCACGCGTTTCTTCTCAAATCGCACGGATCGTCAAGCACTGACCATTGCTTCACTTAATCCGCCTTGTGATCATAGTAAATTCGTAGGCGGCGTCGTGTAATCCACACGACCCATCTCTGCCCGCCAACATCTACATCTGAACGGCTACAAATTCGATCATCCAACGACTCTCTTCTAATTTCCTTTAAATATTCCTCATATCAACTTAAAATTCACAACTTCACCTCTAAATCTCTCTAAAAAATCACTAAAAAATCTCTCCAATAGTGTCCCCAAAGTTCGTGGTCGTAAATACACTTTAGAAGAGGATTTAGTTATTTGTAGAGCCTTTGTTTTTCAAACAAACGATAATATCAATGGGAATGAAGCCACGTCGATTCATACTTTTTAGTAGAATTTTTTTAAAATGTTCGTCGCAGAAACATGGATCTTGTTTAATCGTGAGGTTGAAGGATTGTCCCCGTTTTAGTGTAATTAGTTGGGAAATATTAGGAATTCCTAGGTTTACTACTGCACAATCACCGTAATAAAGTGAAGGGTGAAGGTGTAGATAAATTGGAACCAAGAATACTAGCGATGTGGGCAGTATCTCACGAAAAACCTTTCGCCTCCAAAACTTGTTTCAACATTCTTAGAGAGGTCAACAGATTCAACCCCTTCAGCATCCTAGATGCTCCACCACCCAGCAATTAAATGAGGATACTAATTGATAGTTATGTAGTAGTTGCTTTAATCTAATGTACTTGTTTTAATATGATGTAGTTGGTTTAATACAATGCAGTCTGTTTTTATTATGAGAAAGTTTTAAATTAGTTATGATATGATGGTGCAAATACAAATAAATTTTTATTGATTAAATAAACATAACACCAAACTAAACATAAAACGATGGTGAATCAATTTGTTCGTACATTTTAATCAGTCCACTCCACCAAGAAACACCTAAGACATTTCTAAAATTGCTTTATGTATATGTCTTCTTCTGTAGAAGTGTAGAAATGCACAAAAGTCATGCAATCGGGCTTTGAGCATCCACTAAAGCCCCGTTTGGGATTGCTTTTTTTCAACTAAATGCACTTTGTAACAAACTTATAACAAATTTTTACCAAAAATTGTGTTTGGTAAAAAATTTTCAAAGTGCTTTTGGAGAGAAGCACTTTCATTTTAGGCCTGCTTTTAAAAGCTCCTCAGCACTAGCTTTTAAAAGCAGAAAAGCAGTTGTGGACCCACATAATTCGATTTAACCGATTCTCTATTTTAACCTTGTTAATTTATTATAAAGACAGTTTTACCCTCAAATATTGTACATTTGACATTATAATTCTAATTTAAACAAAAAATAAAAGAAACGAGAAAAAAATATTCTAATTTAATTTTATTTCTCTATTTTTTCATTTTTTATTTAAAATAATAAATACAATAATAATAAAAATTATTATATAAAATAATAAAAAAATTAATAAATATTAAAATAATAAATAATAAATTTAATAAATATTTTTTTTGAATTTTTTTTTCAAAATAATAATATTTTCATAGCAAACCATAATCATAAATTTTTTAATTAAATAATAAAAACAATTAAAAAAAAAATATTACTTATATTTTATTAAATATATTAAAATTAGAAATATAATTTATTATAATAAAATTGTATTAAAACTAATTTTTGAAATATGTCTATTTTGGTCATTAACTACATCACCAGCACTTTTAAATACCGGTTACCAAACGAATTTACAGTTTGTTAATTGCACAAAGGCTTTTAAAATTATAGTTTACCAAACGTCATGCAGATTTATTTTCACAGCACAGCACAGCAACGCACAGCACAACACAACAGAAAAGCGCTTTTCTAAAATTCACAGCAATACCAAACTAGCCTTAATTCTTTGTGGACAATCTTTGAATTCATGATCTCCATATCCACAGCGCTCGCAATGTAATGACTTCTCATTCAATGTATCTTAAAGTTTGAAGTTTTCTTCTTCTTCTTTAACTTCATAGCATCATCTAGCATATGTGGTTCCTCCGGACATCTGGTATCTTAATATTCCAATACCTGGTCTTTTCCGGTTATGATTCAATGACCATTATGATGTGTGAACAACTTTCTTGTGGACACTTTGAATACATCCAAGAGCATTGCATCAGACTGTAGTTATCCATGAAACATAATGGACAAACCTCTTTTGCTTTTGCACATAATATTTACTTCCCTTTGCTTTTAGAAAACATGGTGGATGGTGTTGGTAGAGAAAGATATATGTAGGTTGGGTTTAGAACGAAAGTTGAGTTGAGTGTGGTATTTATAAGAAAAAATTATAGTCGTTGGTGATTCACGTGAGAGGTCTAGGTTCAGTCGCACGGGTTTCGTTTGACCGCCAACGGATACATATCCAACTCTAATTTCTTACACTATAAACTAATCTCTTCCCGTCTCTAAATTCACACCTTCAATAACAATTTATAATTTCACTTCAATCTTAATTTTTCTTTATTGAACTCTTAGTCTCTCAATCTGTAGAAAATGTCTGTTAGAATTCGTGGTCCTAAATTTACTCAAGAAGAGGATTTAGCTATTTGTAAAGCCTACGTTTTTCATACTATATAAAATGTTATGCGTGATCAAGCTATGTCGCACATGTATTTTTGGCGAATATTTTCACAATGCTCGATTCACAAACAGGAGACCCGAAAACCGAGATGCTCGTGGTTTGTATGCTCATTTTCAATCAATTAATCATCTTTGTTACGTGATTCCTTACCCAAGTAAGGGAAATTGATCGAGAAAAATTTAATGGTGTAACTAAAGTCAAGTGATCCAAATATCTCTAGATGAATGGCAAGAAACTCACGACAAATATTTTCTATACGAAGCTTGTTTCAACATCCTTAAAGATGGTTCATCTCAATCACATCTGGATTGGATGTAGTTTGGTGCTATTGTTTTCGTTATGAAATCAAATTACTTGATATGGAAGTCTAACTTGTCATAAGTATCGCTTAATATAAAGTGGAAGTCTAATTTAATGTCTAAATATTTTCATTGATTAATATTTATTTTACAAGATACAAACTTAGACAATAATTAGAACTTAAATAATGACTTTAATAAAAATTTAGTACAATCTTTGCATCCTGGTTTTCTTCATTTGAACTATTTTTACTCTGTTTTTGTAACTTCAGTTGTTCACTTTCAAAACTGGAGTTTTTTTTTTTTTTGCCTTTTAGCAGAAATTTTCTTGGATTAACCTCTAATACCTGCACTTCCCTTTTATCATTTTCAATCTTTTTAAAACTACCACATATCTTAGAAACGACAGCTTCAAGTTTGGCATCACAAAAAAGTGTAATAGCATTTTGAGACATTTCTCTTAAGAAATTAAAAACACTAGAATAAAAAATTGAAGAGATTTAGTAGAGAAAATTCAAGAGAAATGAATTTTTGTGTGAGTGGAGTGTTTGAAAGTGGGATAATTTATAACGATAAAAAAAAAAATAGTCGTTGGCGGCGTTACTAAGGCCGCATGTGGCTTTAGATCACTCGCAAATGATTTATTTTGATCCGTGCGAGACTTACCAAAACCGTCAGCGGGATTTTTCTAGTCCGCGTTCTTCTTGATAAGCCGCAAGCACTTTTACCATAGTGGAAATTCCACTTTGCCTATCCAGTTGGCTGAATAAAAAAATTTATTTGGTAAGTTACTTCAGAACTGCGAAACACATGTGATACCAAATACACCCAACTTTTTTGTTCGACAACATGTATAGACAAAACTTAATACAATGGTAAGTAGACCAACTGAATAATCCTTAACATTATGTATATAGAGTTTATATCTCGACTCTACTTAATCAATATGTGTATAGACACAGGGTTCGTGAACCTAATTGTTAAGCAGAGTACTTGGACGATCTCAAAAATCAATATCCAAGATCAATCCAGTATGTGTATAGACACAGGGTTAACCCAATCAGAATTATGCTAAGCGATTAAACTTCTTATCTATCTTTCAAGATACAAATTCTACAAGAAACAAATCTCGTAATCGATTACAATTAAGCGGACATATCTACTTAGATTGAATATGTACAAGCATGTGTAAATCCAATAATAAAGATAAATAATATGATACAGAAAATGAAAAACACGAGACACCATAAACTTTGTTAACGAGGAAACCGCAATAGCGAGAGAAACCCGGGACCTCGTCGATTTAAACACCACACTGTATTAAGACACTACAAACACTAGCTAGCCTATTCATATACTTTGGAATAAAATGTAGTTGAGACCGAATCCACACTCCAAGCGGTTCAGTTATAGTCGAACTCCTTACGTCTCTTGACCCTCGCAAGGCTCTAGGAACTTGTTTCCCTAAGCTGACGTCCTTTACATCCTAAGAGATGCTTCTGACGAAATGAAGACTTTTGATATCAATCTGCCTCTAATAAGCCTATTTGATTTACGTTTGGATCAAAGATCAAGGTGAGGAAATCTATTTGCAATAGACAAAGCTAGCAAACCTCACAAATCCGGAACTTACGACTCCCGAAGAGCAACCTAGATTCTTAATCACCTCTCAAGAAAAATCTTCAAAAGATCAATTTTCAGATATCTATCTTGAGAAATCACAAAGTATGAGACGACGAGAACTTTGTGATTACTATCTATCTTGCCTCAAAGAGATTACGAAAACCTCAATAACAGAAAAAAAATAATATCAGGATTCACGAACTATCAAGGTAAAGATAGTCCGACCTAACTTCAGGAATCCCCAAAGAGCATTATTTTAGTCGTATACCTAATTATGTTTCTCAGAGGAAACCTAGGTCCATAGAGGACGATTCTAGAATCAACTAGGACACAAAGTGTTAGGGATTGATTTACCCATTTGAAAGAACATATCTGATTATAGTTTTTCCAAGACCAGGGGTTGCTTAGAATTCAAGCTAAGATAACTTGGGAATCAAGCAAACTTTATTCTTGAAAAATACACTTTGGTCGGTTACGGAACCGTGTATAATGACTATTCGGTTTGGCAACTTAGACAAAGAACTAAAAACAATTCGAGGTTCATTTAAACACCTAAGAGTTTAATCATGATGCACACACATAAGTGTTTAAGTGATCAATTAAGTCTTAAAAGTGTTTAAGAGAGTTATAACAATGCTAAACATATTAAAATAAGTATTTGATCATTTGGTAAAATATAAATCGGGCAGATTGGTAGGACGTTTCTTGAACCGCGTGGCTTGTTCCGAGTCAGTGTGCAATGGTTCATGAACCGGTTTTGCCAACCCTGCTAGACTACCGAACTCTGTTGATAACAGTTCGTAAACTTTTCCAAATGAACTCGTGGTTCGCGAACTGGTTCACCAACCTACCCTGAGTAGAAATATCAGTAAGTTCAATATTTCTCTCTTATGATGTTTGAAATATTCCCAAGTGATAAAATCATTTGCATAGGCAATTTTCAATTGATCCACAAATTAAACTGTTGAAAATATTTGCTAAATCATATTTCGAAATTTTTCACAAGACAAGCTTGACTCAAAAATTCTTCTTTTTAAATTTATTAGTACTCATACGACATAGTCTCAATAGATAGAATGGTGAGATAATGAGTAAAATAAAATGGTTGAGTCTTCACATACCTGATACAGAAGTTCTCCAAATGTCTTCGTCGTTCTTCAGTCTTCAAGGGTGATGTATGATACTCAACTAAAAATTCTAACCTAATCCGAGACTTAACTTGGTAGACTAGAAATCAAGATATAGTTTTGATCAACTAATACTGACAACAAGCTTGAGATAACAAAATTTGTGGGTTCAACCGAGCAATGCTCTAACAAACTGCCCTAAAGAAGTTAAAAACCCAATTTTATTTGGGAGTGACTAAATGCAACCCACACTTAAGTTAATACTCTCCAAATATTGTAAACCTTACTAATATATGTAACTATAACCCGCTTTGCATCATCTTTCTTCTCGACTTATTATTTATTTTGTTACTTGTCATTTTTGATTCTCGCTACTAGTAAACCATACTTTGGTGGATGGTCAAATAGGTCGATGATCAAAATGATACGGAGAAAAAAAGACATAATAGAGTCTTATATAATGAAAAGTTCAATCGACCCCATTTCGGTATCTAAACAAATATGTAACATTCAGTTCTAAAAGATAGAGAATCAAATTTTTTATGGTGATTTATCACCTCATCAAGTTGCATCATCACTCGAGACTAAATCATATTAAAACAAGACAACATATTACTAAAATTAATAAACCTAAATTGATTTGATTGAAGGATTTATAGGTTTTTAATTGTTTGGAAATTGAGCTCAACTTGGTACATGTGTATGCAGTGAATCAAATTTATACGACTCTCCATTGAAATTGTTAAGACTTTCATTAATTTTTAATTTTTAATACTATTACAAGTAATTCTAAGAGAAAAAATCCACTTGTTGTTGATATTATCAGTTTAAGGGAGACTAGGTCAAAGAGAAGATGATGAACGTGGGTTTTAATTAAATTAGCAATATTTAACTCAAGTGTGGGTTGTATTTAGTCACTACCTTTTATTTTTATTTTAAAAGGTTTGGATAGATAACGATCATTAAACTAGTTGGAAGCCTAACAAGCTAAGCTCCAACGACGTACTACTACATTAATTGAACAGGTTGTCATGCTAGCCTACCAGCGAGCCTCATGAGGAACCAACCAAGGGAGTCGAAGCGGATAAGGGGAATGTTTATGTCGCAAGGGGGGACAGCTAACTCTACCTTCCATGTCAAATTCTGCAATATTGTGCCATCGGGGACTCGAACCTGGGACCTCCTGGAGCGCATCAACCTTTGAGGAACGAGGATGACCAGTTGAGCTAGCTACCCAACAACGGAAAGTAAGGTGCTAATTGGGAGGGGTCATACATTATCGATAAGCCTGCTAGGGTGAAGCATACTTGTTGAGGAACTTTAATGGCAATATGTAACCAAAATCATGGAACTTCTTCAATTTGAAAAAAAAAATCTACTATTAATGTATAATAATCATTTATCGATAATAAATAATTTCTTTCACGAATTCACATACTCAATTCAAGTAGTGCAAATGGATGTCCATAACTGGAAGACCGAAGCACATAACGATGTGGTAGCAGAACGACATTTACATTCACGAAACTAGGACAATATGTATCTCAGGAGGTAAGCTCAAACAATTACGCAATTTGTCAGACGTTATTTGTAATACCCTGTATTTTTTATTCACCTTTTCGGATCGGCTTTTACCCTAACTAAGTACATTTTTAATTTGGGTTATTGTTGATTCACTTATTTTTCCTTATCGGTTATCATAAGTTATGACACTTGAGTAAATATTTATATATCCTTAGAAAATCCTTTTCCTATCATTTAGTTAAAATGTATGATGGAAATAGTCAACTAACTATGTTTTGACAAGTAAATAAATTGGAGGAAAATCAAAGGACATTTAAATTAAAATAAATATAATGTGTTATTATTATTATTATTATGGTAGTACTATTATTGTCATTAGTGTGTATAGTTATAAAAGGGAATAGAGTAAAAGAAAGGGAAGAGTTATAAAAAATGAGAAGGAGTTTGAGAACCAAAGGCTAGAAAGAATGAGAAGGAGATGAAGCTTGTGCTTGTTTTAGAAAAGAAAGCTATGGAGAACCAATAAGAGTTTGTAGCTAAAAAGGTAGAATGTGAAACCCTTTCTCTTTTGGTGTTTATCTTTGGCGTTTATTTCGTATGCTTTTGTATTGTTAGGTTTCTGCAATTTAATTGAATAATATATATCTCTTATTGATGATCAGACATTCATATTGATAGATAACATGATTAGGTATCTCTTGTTAAAATTTGAGAATTTTCCTACGCAAATTCACCGTTGAATGTTCCTTGTAATTTGGATTATGATTTAAAATTCTGACAGTTTCATTTTGCTATGGTTTTGATGTTCTTAGGCAGTCTTAATGATGTTAAAATGATTTGAGGTCTTAACAAAAGTTGTAGATAAATGTATTGTATTTCATTATGTTTTGGTTTTTCTTAATTTGAGAGTAATATAAATTTATGGTGAATATTTTGGTAAAATTATGTTATCTGCCTAGATTTTGTAATGCGCTTGTAAAATTAATATCTTTTGATTGAGCCGTTAGTTTCATGTGAAATTTGGATATGTTATACACGATGGTGTCACGAATGTTCACTAAAATTTTTAAGTAGATCGGACAAAGTTATCATAATAAAACATATAAAATGAAATTCTGCAGTTAGTGTGTATGATGAAATGCTTAAAAGAATTACATCGTTAATTGGGTTGTGAACTTATAACTTGTTGATGAAGTGGTTTGGAATAACAAAATGTATATTATATGATATGCTTGTTTTGATGGCGGTGCCCGTACCGAGGATATACGGATAGGTGGGGCACGACCCAAGGATACTCGTGCAGCGGTAGTGTAAATTAATAAATGAATGGATATGCTTGTTTGGATGGCGGTGCCCGTACCGAGGATATACGGATAGGTGGGGCACAACCCAAGGATACTCGTACAATGGTGTGAGTTTAGAAATGAATATACTTGTTTGAATGGCGGTGCTCGTACCGAGGATATACAGATAGGTGGGGCACGACCCAAGGATACTCGTGCAAGTGAGGTTGGCGGTCCCGTGCCGAGGATACACGGATAGGCGGGGCACGATCCGAGGATACTCGTGCATTCAAGAGAATTTGATGGATTGTGAGTTAGTTGATGAACATATATATAATTAAATTTTGAAGTTGCGCTAGTATACTCTTGTTGTACATATTCTCTTTGATTGATTGGCATGTTTTCATATATTTTGAGAAAGGTAATGCATTCTATTGAGATGTCATCTCACCCAAATTGACATTCCTTGCAGATTTATGGAAGTTGGAAATGGAAGCTATAAATGAGTAGCTTAGTGATTACATTGTTTTCTTGTATTGCTTGAAGTGTAAACTGAAATAATAAAAAATGTTTAGTTGAAAATATTTTGAACGACCTTTAATGTATTCGTATGCTTCAATTCATGTATAAAAGTTTCAATTATGTTCAGTATAAAAGTAATAGCAAGAATAAATGTATGCGTAAGTCTCGTTCCGACCCGTAACGCTTTGAGTTTGGATCTCCATATGGGTTTGACCACAGTCCGGAACTTGGGGTGTTACATTATTTTTATTTTTAAATTTGCGGCACATACACTTTGATACCTGTATAAGTGTTTGGAAATAACCGATCGATTTTAATGGTGGTAAGAAAAGATTCGATTCTCGGGCTTGTAAAAGTTGATTTTAGACCTAAATAGATAGGCCATGCTAGGCCATCTAGCAAGGAGACTGTGTCCATGGTTATCCATGCTAATAGACAAGGAGGTTGTGGCCAGGCCTGAAGACAGGGAGGCCTTGGCCATGGTTAGCCAGGTCTGAAGACAAGGAGGCATATCCGAGGCTAGGTCGGGCACGAAGACGGGGAGGCCATGGCCGACTAGGCTAGGCTTAGAGCAAGGTAGTTGTGGTCCGGGCCAAACCGAGAAGCTTGATAAGGCCGTAGGCCGGGATGCAAGGAGGTCGTAGCTTTGATTAGATAGTTGGCTAGCTAGGAATACAAGGATGCCACGACCTAGCTAGCTAGTTGGATAGTTATGAAGTTGGTGGTCGTGGCTATGTTATGAGACCCAACCCAGTTAGCCTTGGCTATGGAGTGTGGCCATGTTGGCGTTGGCACTTCGTTTGTAGCATACAAAACATATTCGAGCAATTCAACCATGGAAGTTCCGTGACTCGAAGTAATATTCCAAATATTATGCTCTGGTAATTCAGAATAGTGTAGTAGCTTATTCTGAATATTTATAATTCCAGCATCAGTGTAGACTGATCAATGCATGACAATTCATATGGCCGTGCATAAAATAATGAGAGTTCAGCTGGGTGAAGCTCTAAAATCTTGCAAGCATATTGAAGGCCAGTATGGCCATTAGCAGGATATGCATTCTGAATTCTCTTGCAGAATATGATGTAGAAGTACGAATCTATAATTATGATGCCGGGTCAGGAATGTATACATATTTATAGACATATATAGAATCCCGAGAGTTCAGCTGGGTGAAGCTCTAGTACATATATAATTATAGATATGTCTCTGGTGTTGGCTTAGAGGCGATTTTACAAGTTTTGCCCTTGTCAAAAAACCACCATCTACAACGGATACTCAGTTTCCGTTTTTCAGTTGAAACGGATACTCAGTATCCGTGACTTTTTACACGGAAACTCAGTATCTGTTTCTGGTTTTCCAAGTTTTACACTAAAACCTTCTTTTTTCACTCTTTTTTTTTTACCAAAACTCTTTTTACCTATTATATCTCCTTTTTACCTATAATATATTTTTTTTGACTCTAAATTATCTTTTTTACCTGTACAAATATTCCAACGAAAAAAAAAGTTGGAAAAAAAACACAGATACTCAGTATCCGTTTGGCACTATTTACACGGAAACTTAGCAGTGTAGAACAGGGATAAAAGCAAACCATAGTGAGGTTTCCTTGTGACCCATATCCCTCTACAAATAGGGGATATAAAAGGGAAATGGTGTGCCATAGTTTATTTTAATTTTGACATGATCAGCGGGGGATTAAAGGGTCCCCCAACCCAACAAGAAAAAGAGAAAAAGAAATGAAAAAACTAGCCCTACAAGGCTAACCAACTACAACCTATATTAAACTTTTGGACTGCTATCCTCATGAAAAATGACTGCAAACTCATTCCCTAAGCTCTCCCAATCCAGCAACTCAAAATACGAAGGTGGATAAATGCCTGCCAACCAGTCTGCAGCTCGATTTGTCTCACGATAAATGTGTTCAAATTTAATCCAATCAAACTGCCTTCTTAATCTGACAATCTGCCTCCAGATATATATCACATTTCAGGGGAGGAATGAAAGCACTAATGTTCAAAAGAACCACAACAGTCATAGAGTCCATAACAAAGTGAACCCTTATAAAGCCCATAGAAATAGCTTCCTTCATACCTGCCACCACACCTTGTAGTTCATGACCAAGTACAAAATTGCAATGGCAGAACCTGCAACAGCACAAAGACAATCTCTAGGATTGTTTCTAATAATATCACCATAACCTCCAAAGCCATCACCCAGTGAACCATCAGTATTAATCATTACAATGTCTCCTTAAGGTCTTAACCAAGTACATCAATTCAATTCTAAGATGGTATAAGCAAGATATATTCCAGAGGGTAAGGAAGTGTTTATTTTGAGAATTTTCTTCAACTTTAATGTTATGCGCAGCTAATTTTAATTTCACATCTTGAATAATCATCCAACTCACCTGATCAACAGAATTGTTTTGTTGTCTAAAAACTCTGGCATTCCTTTCTCTCTAGATGTGATATACATAGCTGTTAAAAGTGAGCTTCCTGATAGAAGTGATAACAGATTTCTCCACAAAAGCATTAGCACACTATCTGATCTCCTCCTTCCAGTTAGCCCTTTGACCAGTCATATAGCCCATCTTGATTAATAATCCTTGCCATATCTGAGAATAAAAATGACATTGCAGAAAAAGATGATCTTTATCCTTCATAATTTGGTCACATAAAACACGGGTTGGAGGAACCTCCATACCCCACCGAATTAGTCTAGCTTTAGTCTTATGTATGTGGTTGAGAGCCACCCAGGTAATGAAAGAGTGTTTAGGTATATACAAAGTAAACCACACCAAACCATTCCAATCAGGACAAGACAAATAATTATGAAGGGCTTTGTAAGTATCCTTAATAGTATACTCACCAGAAGAACTACGCATCCAGATGACTTGATCTTGCTCACTATAATTAACACAAACTGAACTAATCTGAGAAATAATATCAGTTGTGAACAAGTCCGTAGTGTGTGGCAATTTCCAACCACCATATTCAATATATTCGGAGACTCGTAGTCCCTACCAAGAAACACAGAATTGATGATTTCACTGGGAACCCAATCCATCAATCTTCCATTAGGATGCCAATTTCCAGAATAAAAAGAAGTATCAGCCCCATTACCAATATTTATTTTTAAGAATTTAGCAACTTCCACCCTCTGGTTAAGAATATTTCTCCAACTCCATGAGGCATCTTGATGGCACTTTATAGTTCAGAAGTATTTGTCCTTTATCAGATTAGTTTTCACCCACAAAGTCCAAAGAGATTTTTTCCAGACACTAACTCCCAAACATGTCTCATACTAGCAGCAATTTTTGTAGTCTGTAAATCTCTAATAGCTAAGCCTTCTTCTTTATAAGAAGCACAAATACGAGACCAGACTAATATGACAATTAGTCTTCTTTTCCAAATCAGCGCCACCCCACAAGAAAACGTTTAAGAATGAAATTCAAACATTTAATTACCTTCTTAGGAAGAATAAAACAGGAAATCCAATAGAAAATCATACCATTCAACACACTCTTAATATGAAGTAATCTACCACCATAAGTCAAAGATTTAGACTTCCAAGATTTAACCCGATTAGTGACCTTGTCGATAAGAGGAATACGATCTTGGAAACAAAGTCTAGTATACAAGAAAGGAAAGCCAAGATAACGCACAGGGAGGTCACCAGCCACACAACCCAAACAATAAATAATATTTTGCAAATTCACTAAATTAACAGAAGAATGAAAAAGGGTAGTTTTCTCTTGACTCGCCTCCAACCCAGTGCAAGCACTGAATTTGTTAATAGTTGTATGCAAGGCAGAAGAAGATCTCAAATCTCCTTTGAAAAAAACTAACATATCGTCAGCAAAACATAAATGAGTAATAGCAGGCTAAGAACATTTAGGATGACGACCTAGCTCACCATAAGTCACTTCTTGTTGTAGACAAACACTCAAAAATTCCATCACCATAACAAACAAGTAAGGGGACAAAGGACACCTTTGTCTTAAACCACGCTTAGCCCCAAAATACCCATATGGAGAACCATTTATCATAATTGAGTATCTTGCAGAATAAATACAACAATGAATCCACTCAATGAATAAAGGAGGAAATCCAAACTTCTCAAGAGAAATAATAATGGCCCTCCAGCTCACAATGTCATAGGCCTTCTTTAAATCAATTTTCAAAGCACACCTAGGAGTGCCATTAGGTCTATGGTAGTTCCTTAAAATATCATGGGCTAATAAGACATTGTATTGGATAGATCCCCAGAAATGAAAGCATATTGGTTTACATTAATCAAATTACCTTGCACATGCTTCATTCTTAAGTATATTATCTTGGTTAAACGTTTATACAAGACATTACAACAAGATATGGGCCTAAAATCCAAAATAGAATTAGGATTATCTTTCTTAGCAACAAGAGTCAAGAATGTACTATTTACCTCTTTAAGCATCCTAGCACTCTTGAAGAAATTCTGAACAACTGCATTAAAATCATCGCCCACGATACTCCAGCAAAATTTTAAGAACCAACTAGAGAATCCATTTGGACCTGGACTCTTGCTAGACCCAATGGAAGATAAGGCCACAACTACTTCATACATGGTAAAGGTCTAACACAATTATTTCTGTCTTCATCCTTGAGAATATTATCAAACTGAATACCTTGGAAATTATCAATATCTTTAATAAAAGGGCTATCAACGTCATTAAACAGAGAAGAAGAATAATCAATGCATTCAGAAGCAATATCATCACCTTCTTGTAGCAAAACATTATCTAGACAACAAAGTAAGACTATTATTCATAGAATACCTCTTTATTAAAGAGTTATGGAAAAAATGAGTATCAGAATCACCAAGTCCCATCAATTCGACTCTAGATTTCTGCTTAGCAATAGATTCTTCATATCTAGTTACCTTAGCAAAATATTGGATAACTACTTTCTCCTTAACATCTGACTCAACACAGAGATAATAAGATTGAATATGCTTTTGTATCTCCCTCAGCTTAATCCTAATCATCAACTTGGACCGAGAGATTCCTAAATCTATTCTTCTTCCACTAGATAATAACAGCTTTAACTCTCTTAACTTTGGGAACAAAAGTGAACATAGGATTATCTCTAACAGGAGCAGACCAAGCACTGCTAACTAACTCCAGAAAATCATCTTCCTCTGTCATGAAATTAAAGAACTTGAAAGGAGGAGGACCATGATGTCTATCTTTAAATATAGAGACTACAACTGGAGAGTGATCAGAAATACCAGCCTCTAGAAATTCAGCCTTGAAATCAGGGAACTCAGTAATCCATTCCATATTGATAAGGCCCCTATCCAACTTAGATAAAATTCTATCATCAGTATGACCATTAGTCCAAGTCTTCCACATTAGGAGAAACAACATCCACCATGATATCTCCTTCCTCTCTGTTGATGGGTGAAAACTACTCCTGCAGAATTTGGTAATTTGGGGTGTGGATGAGGAATGAATCTAAACCTTCAACAAATGCACTGCGCGGTGAGTGCTTGTAGATTCAAGAGATCAATCTGTGCAAGTCCGGCCTAAACCAAGAAATGGCCGTTCCAGGACTTGTTTCGGTCACAAAGTGAAGGAGATGGGGTTGATCTTAGGGAGGGAAGCGAAGAAGGTGTTGAGATTGTGAAGGTGTTGGCTTGCTTATGACTTGTGACAGAAAGATGAGCAAGCTTACGGTTGATGCAAGCAGGCTCTGGGTGTTTGAATACGGTTTTTGTATTAACACTTGGTTTCTGTCGACTGAACTTGTGTTGTTCTCCGTTATTCCTTTGTTTGAAATAGGGCGGAGAACCTATTTATACAAGTCATTGAGCCTCATTCACGTTTCTCGTGGGAAGTGGAGGTAGTGGAATGATGGAGTAGTGGAGTTGTGTGTCGGTGATACACGACCAATCTTGCCCACTTCTCCTGTTCATCTCTAACCGCCCATGACTTCCTAACACGTTCTTGTGATGGCGCGTTGCACGCCGCACGCCGTAAACCGCCCGACCAATACCCGATATGTATCCCCCGAGTTTGTGACATGATTGATGTCTCTGGAATGTGGATCGTGGATCCACGAAAGATAGCATGTAATGCTTTGAATTGAATAACTGCGTTATTCGAAAGTCGATACTTGTGAAGTATCGTGTGTATTTCATCGACCGTCTTGCATTGTGGTGTGGTAAGGTGATGGGTAATGACGCCTTCTTGACCAATTGACTCGACCGGGGTTGTATAACCAAGCTGGTGAAGTTGGACGGATGAGATGAGCCTTGAGACACTCATCTGCGACCGTTAATGAATATTAGGGTTTTTGAAGAGGTGCGCAAGCATCACTCTCAGCTTGGTCGAAACCAAGCACGGGAAGGATTTTGGAGAGGACCGACCATACATGCGTGTTGACGGCATGATGGTGTAGGTGCCTGTATTCCGTTCCCTCATGAAAGCGCGATCTGGGCCACTCAATTTGACCGTCAAAGAGGAGTGGTCGAGATTGATTTTGCGATAAGAGTTTGATACCGCAAGAAGCCGCGCGCCATACTCTTTTTTCCTGGCGCGTTTTCCAAGACGACCTAGCTTGGTCGGTCCCGGTCGGTTGGTTTGGCGTGAAGATGGTAGGCTGATGTTCACGCCCATGTCTCACCGTCCCATGAAAACGTGATCTAAGCCACCCAATTCGTCCAGGTGAAGTTGAGTGGTCGAGATCGATTTGCAACTTGGGAAGTGTATCCACGCATGTTTGAGCGGGCGTTTTGGATTGGCCAGGCGTGATATGCCTTGGCCGACCGCCATGAAGAGGTAGATGGGCCCACGGTGGTCATGCTTTGTATGACCGGACTGTAATCTAATGTCTGTGACCCTCCATTCGTGTTTGGAGAAGATGGACGCGCGTGATGGCTTGAACCTAATTTTGGCTTTCAAAGCCGCGCGACCATGCTATTTCAAAGGACGAATGTGTTGTAACCAACCATGGTTGGTTTTGGCCGATTGGTCAAGTGTGTAGGCGGTCACATGGTGATTGTGTCGACATGCTCCGGCCCTTTAGTGCATCTACACCCTCCATCTATACCTGCGAAGATGGATGGTTGAGGCCGTTTTGCGGCACATGTAATATGCCGCAAACCCTAATTTAGGGTTTTCCGCCCATAATGCTTGGTATGGACGGTTTCTTGGCAAGCAAAGGCCAATGGTCGACCATGCGGGAATCGGCCGTGTGTATTCCATACACGCTTGGGGGTGATGGAATTGATCCGTGGTCATCCAATCATGCTTGTGGAGTCGGATGACTGCGATCGGATCATATCCGCAAGCTAAGGCCGTGGGTATTCCATACCATGCTTAGGGTGATGGAATTGATCTGTGGTCATCCAATCATGCTTGTGGAGTTGGATGACTGCGATCGAATCATATCTCGGCAAGCTAAGGCCGTGTGTATTCCATACCGCTTGGGGTGATGGAATTGATCTGTAGTCATCCAATCATGCTTGTGGAGTTGGATGACTGCGATCGAATCATATCCGGAGACTGATCTGATCAAGTCCTGGATGCTCAATCGGGCTAGTATAACACACCGAGAGGGCTCAATCGGGCTAGTATAACACACCGAGAGGGCTCGGGCTAGTATAACACACCGAGAATCGGCTGTACGGGTATTTCGTACATGGTTTCATTATAGTGCTTGGAGGTTCGTGTTACTCAGTATGAGTAACACTCGGTCTCATGCCACACTTGATAATGATTCATTATAGTGCTTGGAGGTTCGTGTTACTCTATAAGAGTAACACTCGGTCATCATGCCACACCGATAATGAGTACAGAAATACAAGGCTGAATTAAGTGAGGGAGTATCCAACACTTATAAATGGCTTTATCTTTTACAAGATGTCAGCGCATGATTTTTCGGTTTTTACAAACTCAACCTTGAACGAAAATCCACCATCAACATTAAGTCCCTGCCTAGCACACAATGGTTACACTATTGTGTGGTAGGCATGAGATGGGTGACGATTAAAGATAAAACTTATGAGACAATGTTAGATGTTACCAGAGAGACGGCGGTCGTCTGTCCTTCGAGCATGTCACGTTCAAGAGACGTCCGGAAAAGTGTTCCCCTAGCATGATGTCGGTCTTGCTCGCTTCGATCGACCTTGCTATGACCGCTTCGGTCGAGGGCTATTGCGCCCTTCGTTCAATCGTGGGGATGTGCCTAATCGACCGATCATTGTGCACCGCCTGTTCGTGGGGTTCTGCGCTGCTTGATTGAACGTGGGCTTGTTGTGTGCCTTCGGTTGAAAGTGGGTCTACTTATGTCGTGATTAACACCAGCCTTTGCGACTTGAGCAATACCAGCCTTTTGACTTGAGCAATACCAGACTTGAGGCTTGTACCGTACTTAAAAATTGTACCGGACTTGAAATCAATACCAGACTGAAACTTGTACCGGACTTGAAATCAATACCAGACTTGAAAACTTGAGTTATACCGAAGCTTGATCAATACCCGGACTTGAATGATGTTTGGATGGCCATTGTGTGAGTTGTGTCTTGCCGTGTGTGGCGACACTTCTCATATGTTTTCATACAAGTTCTAGCTCCTGTCTTTTATTTCATTGCGGTAGAAAGAATCCTGTTGAGATGTCTTACAGGGATAATGCTGGTGCCAAGTCAGGAAGTGTTGACAGCTTCAAAGATATGCCGAACATCGATGATGAATTGTTCACCGCGCCCTTTCAACTATATGAAAACATCCGTTCCACGGGATAACCTTCCTCCTATCGACTTCAGGGTTTTTCATGCTCCGCTGGGTCCTCATGAAGGATGGATGAGACGTACGTTTAAGCAATGAGTACATCAAAGATAACTTAGAGTGCAGATTATTGATGTAGCTTGAGTGTTGAAACGACTCGAGAGGATGTTAAAGTGGTTTACAGTGTGCGAACATTGAGGTAGATCCCTGGAGAGAGTGTTGAAGCGGGATTCGAAGTGAACAGGGGTCCGGAGAGAGCATTGAGGCGCCTCTTGAATAGACTATTGAAGCGGCTTACTGCGAGGGAGAGTTGAAGTGGCTTCCTCTCCAGCCTTCGATTTACCCTTGCGAATTCCATGATTCTTGACAGACCATCTTTCTCGTGTTGAAGAAATTCTTGACTGTCGGTGAAGGAACTTCATGCCGAGCCTCAGTCCCCAAGCGTGGTTTACATGGTTTGTTCGTAGTGGTTTTATCGAGCCTGGTATGGAATATCTCAACGCTTGTTGCATCATTGCGGGAGTCGTACATGTGGCACTTGGAGTTGGAGTTGGCGGACACGCAGATATTGTATCTCGGTGGTTTTCCCCTTGCCGCATGCAGGGAACTGCTTACAGAAGGCTGAAGGTTGTATCGCCTGTTGGTGAGATATATGCCCTTGCGTCACGCTCGTACATCCTTATCTGGTTGTAGCCGCTACATCCATCCATGGAGGAGAACATGCCGTGTCCGCTGGTTGCATCTACTAACATGTCGATGTTCAGTAGAGGAGAATCGCTTTTGGAGCATTCCATTGGGCGGAGACCTGGTGTCGGTCTCTCCTGCTAATGCTAACAGCGACGCCGGTATATTGTCTTCCCCTTCTAATCACGTCTTGCTTGAAAGTGCGTCCCCTTTTGGTGTGAGTATGGGTTGAAGCTTCACCGTATGTGCTTTGATCGGTTTCCTTCAAGTCCGTCATTGTGGTGGGATGACGCACAATCTTGCATGGGCTAACCTTGGCCGTCTGAGAGTCTTGAGAGAAATCACATTGGAAGATGCTCCTGTGTCGACGAGGGCCCCTCTGAACTCTGAACCCTTGATGTGTGCGGTAACATGTAGGGTCGGTCGTGATCTTTTTCTGCCATCATGTCGTCTTCTGTAAATGTAACATTATTTACAGGTGTTTTCGATGCAGTTAAGACTTCTGGACGTGAAGGAGTCAGGTGTACGTCTAGAGCTATTTTATTAATTACGGGAAACATCTCTCGCACGTTGATTCTTTGAGAGGCGCAAGAGTTCACACAAGCTTTCCACTAGAGATGCCGCTTCCTAATCCACCTTGGTCTCTCGGTTCGTAGTAAATCTGTTGACCTGGGAGGATCGTTGTGAGGATCGAGTCCCAGTGTAGGAATCTCCATGACAGGACCATTCATATCTGATGTCGCTCATTTGATCGAGTCCACGTAGGTCCGCGTGGTGAAATACCTCTTTCTGAGTTGCGGCCATATCCGTTTGAGTCTTAGCAAGAACTTCCTGCTTCTCCATCAAGTCTGAAATGGTAATGGATGGTGGTCCTCCTCTCGTCCCTCCGGCTCCTCGTCCTGATGCAGGAGTGAAAGTTGTTGCTCACGTGACTCTTTGGAGGCGTTACGCTTGAGGAGTTGTCGGGATTTGCGGCTGCTCTGACTCTGGTGACGGGAGGTGTTACACTTACTGGAACATCTCCTGCTACTGCCCCGCACCGTGGTAGAAGTGACGGCTGCATAAGGTGTATTGACCACGGTAGTTCCGAAATTATAGGACGGAGCCCCTTACGTATATCTTGTGTTACTCGCCGGGAAGAAGAGGTTGAAAAGTTGCCTAAGGAACTGAAGGCAGGCGAGGTTATACTTCAAAGGATGAAAGTCTCTCTTGCCCGGAAGGAGGACGAGTTGCTGCTTTGAAGGACTTTCCTTGAAGGATCGTAGCTACCTACTTGTCCTTTAGATGTTCTTGTTTTTGAGTGATAGTGAGGATTCCTTTGACTACCGGTTTTGAATTAATAGGTAATTGAATTGGTTCATTTTGAGATAGTTTGGTGAATGATTTTTTTCTGAAAGAGGTTATTTTAAATGAAATTTGCATCTTGGTCATGAATGATTGCACATGTCACATGAAGTTGCAAACGTTGTGTGAAAGGAAAGCATGAATGAAACAGACATGGTGTTTGATTCTCTGAGCCTCTTTCTCCACGTGTGGGATGCTAAGTCCCCAGTGAATTCTAAACTATCTTTCTTGTAAAATTGTTGAGTAGAACTTACTTGCTTTTGAAGCCTCATTTGTATCAAACCGGAGTAGCCTCTCCAAGAAAATCCTCCGCACTAACTTCTCAAAGCTATCCCTCTCGAGCCAAGCTTCTCTGAACAATGCGCTTCAAGCGTTGCACTCACCGGTGGGGTGATGAAGGGACCGGTGGTAATGACGAGTACCTCGGGTCCATTACTCCTTGACCGATGAGGTGGGCGCCGTATCGGGGTAGCTTTATCTCTCCGTTTCGTACCCACGTCTCCGGTAGCTCGAGAATCTTCTTCATTGGGAAGGGGAAATGTAAGTACCTTGTGTCCACTTTTCTGCGTTAGCGGCGTTGCGATGTCTCCCGTGGCTTTGATATGGAACAGGGAGATGAAGTTGGAAGGATTGCGAGCGCCATTATGTCTGCGGATTGTCTTCCTAAGTAGAGGGATGTAGAAGGTGTCGTAATGTCACTGGCTGAGTGACCGGATTGAACGCTCCCATCCTCCTCGTATTCATGCATTTCTTGATTGATTTCTCCTTCCTCAAGCGTTTCTTGATTGGTTGGAAGGCCGACGCGGATTGGACAGTCTTCCGGCTTCGGCAAGAGCTTTGAGGTATAAATCCTCTGGCAAGGCTCCATAGGCTGCAGGTTCCCTTTCTTTATCCGGCAGACATTGTAGTACTCCGGACAAGTCTTTTCTCCCGTGGAGTTGCCTCGGATCTTCATTGTCGACTGGACCATGTTGTTCATCTTTCCTGAGTCTCCTGCGATTACGCGCTCTTTTTGCCTCTCCACCGGTAAAGGTGTGACTCTGGCTAATGATTCAACATTTCTTGTCTTGCCGAGTAGATGCTCGTCGACCCTTCTTGTAATTGTGCCGCTATATCATTCAAAAGGCGAAATGTCTCGCTCTCGCCTCCCGGTGATACTGGCTTGATTTGCCAAGACATCCTCCAGCATTCCAGCTATGCTTCCCATGATATCTCGAACCGCCCGTAGTTTAGGATACATTGCGAGATGGAAATGAAAAATTGAGGATTCAATTTTATGCAACCGATAGATCAATCTCCCACCGTGGTCGCCAATTGTTGATGGGTGAAAACTACTCTGCGAGAATTTGGTAATTTGGGGTGTGGATGAGGAATGAATCTAAACCTTCAACAAATGCACTTTAAGGTGAGTGCTTGTAGATTCGAGAGATCAATGCATGCAAGTCCGGCCTAAACCAAGAAATGGCCGTTCAGACTTGTTTCGGTCACAAAGTGAAGGAGATGGGGTTGATCTTAGGGAGGGAAGCGAAGAAGGTGTTGAGATTGTGAAGGTGTTGGCTTGCTTATGACTTGTGACAGAAAGATGAGCAAGCTTACGGTTGATGCAAGCAGGCTCTGGGTGTTTGAATACGGTTTTTGTATTAACACTTGGTTTCTGTCGACTGAACTTGTGTTGTTCTGTCATTCCTTTGTTTGAAATAGGGCGGAGAACCTATTTATACAAGTCATTGAGCCTCATTCACGTTTCTCGTGGGAAGTGGAGGTAGTGGAATGATGGAGTAGTGGAGTTGTGTGTCGGTGATACACGACCCCGGTCTTGCCCACTTCTCCCGTTCATCTCTAACCGCCCATGACTTCCTAACACGTTCTTGTGATGGCGCGTTGCCGCCGCCGCACGCCGTAAACCGCCGGACCAATACCCCGAGTATGTATCCCCGATTTGTGACATGATTGATGTCTGGAATGTGGATCGTGGATCCACGAAAGATAGCATGTAATCTTGAATTGAATAAGCTGCGTTATTGAGAAAGTCGATACTTGTGAAGTATCGTGTGTATTTCATGCAGTCTTTGCATTGTGGTGTGGTAAGGTGATGGGTAATGACGCCTTACTTTGCCAATTGACTCTCGACCGTGGTTGTATAACCAAGTTTGGTGAAGTTGGACGGATGAGATGAGCCTTGAGACACTCATCTGCGGCCAGTTAATGAATATTAGGGTTTTTGAAGAGGTGCGCAAGCATCACTCTCCGGCTTAGTCGAAACCAAGCCTCGGGAAGGATTTTGGAGAGGACCAGACCATACATGCGTGTTGACGGCATGGTGGTGTAGGTGCCATATTCCGTTCCCTCATGAAAGCGCGCGATCTGGGCCACTCAATTTGACCGTCAAAGAGGAGTGGTCGAGATTGATTTTGCGATAAGAGTTTGATACCGCAAGAAGCCGCGCGCCATACTCTTTTCCTTTAGCGTTTTCCAAGACGACCTAGCTTGGTCGGTCCTGGCCGGTTGGTTTGGCGTGAAGATGGTAGGCTGATGTTCACGCCCATGTCTCACCGTCCCATGAAAACGTGATCTAAGCCACCCAATTCGTCCGGTGAAGTTGAGTGGTCGAGATCGATTTGCAACTTGGGAAGTGTATCCACGCATGTTTGAGCGGGCGTTTTGGATTGGCCAGGCGTGATATGCCTTGGCCGACCGCATGAAGAGGTAGATGGGCCCATGGTGGTCATGCTTTGGTATGACCGGACTGCTTAATCTAATCTGTGACCCTCCATTCGTGCACGGAGAAGATGGACGCGCATGATGGCTTGAACCCTAATTTTGGCTTTCAAAGCCGCGCGACCATGCTATTTCAGGCGGACGAATGTGTTGTAACCAACCATGGTTGGTTTTGACCGATTGGTCAAGTGTGTAGGCGGTCACATGGTGATTGTGTCGACATGCTCCGGGCCCTTTGAGTCTGCATCTACACCCTCCATCTATACCTGCGAAGATGGATGGTTGAGACCGTTTTGCGGCACATGTAATATGCCGCAAACCCTAATTTAGGGTTTTCCGCCCATAATGCTTGGTATGGACGGTTTCTTGGCAAGCAAAGGCCAATGGTCGACCATGCGGGGTCGGCCGTGTGTATTCCATACCGCTTGGGGGTGATGGAATTGATCTGTGGTCATCCAATCATGCTTGTGGAGTCGGATGACTGCGATCGAGATCATATCCGGCAAGCTAAGGCCGTGGGTATTCCATACCATGCTTAGGGTGATGGAATTGATCTGTGGTCATCCAATCATGCTTGTGGAGTTGGATGACTGCGATCGATCATATCTCGGCAAGCTAAGGCCGTGTGTATTCCATACCAGCTTGGGGTGATGGAATTGATCCGTGGTCATCCAATCATGCTTGTGGAGTTGGATGATCTGCGATCGAATCATATCCGAGACTCGATATGATCAAGTCCGGATGCTCAATCGGGCTAGTATAACACACCGAGAGGGGCTCAATCGGGCTAGTATAACACACCGAGAGGGCTCGGGCTAGTATAACACACCGAGAATCACCGTACGGGTATTTCGTACATGGTTTCATTATAGTGCTTGGAGGTTCGTGTTACTCGTATGAGTAACACTCGGTCTCATGCCACATCGATAATGATTCATTATAGTGCTTGGAGGTTCGTGTTACTCTATAAGAGTAACACTCGGTCATCATGCCACACCGATAATGAGTACAGGAAATACAAGGTTGAATTAAGTGAGGGAGTATCCAACACTTATAAATGGCTTTATCTTTTACAAGATGTCAGCGCATGATTTTTCTGGTTTTTTACAAACTCAACCTTGAACGAAAATCCACCATCAACACTCTCCTTCAGAATGATCCTCAGTAATTTCCTCAACTATTCCTTCCACGAGAAATAGTCTATTAGCAATATAAATATGACATGGTTCCATAAAAGCTTGTCTATCTTCCTCATGATTAAATTCAAAGACAAAAGTTGCATCACTGCGAAGAGTCATATGAACCTCTCCTTTTAATTTCCAAATACGCATAAGAGAATTCTTCACAAAGTAATAAGGAAATTTATGCCCAATAAAAAAACCCACACCCAGATTCTCAAATTGCTTAATATTATCTTCGAAATCAGAAAAGGAAACTACCGTTGCCATCTTACATTAAATAGCTGAGGAGCTCGATAACCTAATTCCTCCTACTTCATCTGTTGTTCACTATAAGCTTTAGAAGCCATCTCTTCCCAAGAACCTTTGCCAGCACCAGATCCAACTTTGCTCATCTCGATATTAGGGTTTCGTCCACCAGAAGAAGGAAGAGGAGGAAACATCTCCATAATATCATCTTTCTTAGCAAAATCAGTCAAACCGCCTCCCTGAGAAGATCCCTCCATCACCTTGGGAATAAATAAAGGAAGAGGAAACGCACCCGTGGAAGAAGAAGCACCACCACCAGATGATGGTGCCATGAATATCGACGAAATTGCAGAAAAAGAAAGTCAAACCATAATCGCCTTGGTCAAAATCCGACGGCCAAGGTCAAATGAAAGATGGTGTACCATAGTGCTTTGCCTAAGGAATTTTTTTGTTTTTGTTTTGATAAACGGAAATTTTATAAAACTAACTAAAAGAAATTACATTATTTCGATTACATAGAACACCTGACCACTTTTCCTTTCTAGATTTATCCCAACATCTAGAATCGACATGCATATGCGCCTGTCTGTTAAGGAACTTAGCTAGATTATCCGCTAGACAATTACATGTGTTAGAGCATTGCTCGGTCGAACTCACAAGCGTTGCTATCTCAAGCTTGTTTGTCAAATTAGTTGTCAAAACTATATGTCTTGATTTCTAGTTTACTTATGGCTAAATCTTGGTCTAGGATAGTTAAGTGTAGTTGAGCTCCAGAATCCATGGTGATCATCTTACGAAGACGAAGAACTACTCAAGGAACTAGTGGAACTTCATCCGACTAAAAGGTATGTGGAGACTTGAACTTATCTATCACTCAAAAGTCTACTCTATCTCATACTCTTGAGACAAAAGTCGTATAAGTATGATAGTTTTCATACATGCACATTTGCTATTTCGAGCCGAGTATACTCGCCTATTTTTTTCTCGAAATATGTGTTGGTAAGCTTTCACTTTAACCATTTTTCATCTTTACCTGTGACGAAAGTCATGATGACGTTTCAATCTTGAAAATGGCTTTGATGACGATAGTTGTGAATAACGACTATTATAACATTATAGAAGAATATTTCAATGATTGAAATGTAGAGTTGAGATTACCATCTATGGATATAAGCATATATAGTGTGTTTGCACATTAGTGTATAAATCCATGTACCGGAAACCAAGTGTGTGCATATGGTATTGGTGAAGGAGATAGGTTGGGTACA
This sequence comes from Papaver armeniacum, assembly GCA_023531295.1. Taxonomy (NCBI): domain Eukaryota; kingdom Viridiplantae; phylum Streptophyta; class Magnoliopsida; order Ranunculales; family Papaveraceae; genus Papaver; species Papaver armeniacum. The sequence continues at coordinate 75,522 of JAJJWW010001463.1, read as the reverse complement.
CGTACTGGCGGAACTTTTCCTCCCGGAAAATTCTGCTGAGTTTGGAGTTTACGAACTCATAAACCAGTCACCTTAGGTACGCGTACTAGCGGAACTTTTCTACCCAAAAAATTCTTCTAAGTTTGGAAACCAAAGCCAACTCAAATCCGGTAGCTAAGGTACGCGTACCCAAGCTGGTTATTTCTCAAATCGGTAGTTCATGAACTTAAAACAATAAATTATAAGGATTGCAATCTTTGCAAACCGTGGCTATATTGTTCATGAATTGATTCGAATGGATCAAACCGATTTTGTTTCAATTGTGTCTATGAATAAAGACCTAAGCAATTGAACAACTCTTCAACTAGTTCTTATGAGTCATTTGAACTAGTTATGAGAAAGATGAATACGGTTAATATGGAAGTGCTAATATGGCTAACCATTGGTTAGCTATTTGTGAACCAACTAAGTGTACACGTTTAGGTACGGTTACTCAAACCTAAATGCAATACATTTAATTTGTGTGTGACAAGCTAAGTTTTGATCTAACGGTTGAAAGATATTAGGTTGTATCTAATCAGGTTTTCATCCAACGGTGAATATTGAATGCTTTGTTACTAAGCTAACATAGATTGCAAACCCTGATTTGAAAACTATATAAGGGGAACTCTAGCAACTGGAAAAACTAATCCCCACACCTCATGTGTGATACTAGTTGGTTTTGCTAGAGTCGATTCTCCTTTAGCCTTAGGTTTCTTCTCGAGACCCTGTACGTTAACGACTTCATTGGGATTGTGAAGCCAGACGAAACTACTTCTCTTGTAGTTGAGCGATCTGATCTTGCCATTTTCTATCGTACCAGTTCAATTGAATAATTAACTTGAGATTATATCTCCGATAGGGAAAGATAAAAAGAAATCATAAACATCTTCGTCTCATCGTTTGTGATTCCGCAATATCTTGTTTCGCTACCATACGATTAAGATTATTTTGAGGTGATTGATAATTCTAGGTTGTTCTTCGGGAATATAAGTCCGGGTTATCAATTAGTTCCTGTTCACCTTGATTTCTATCAAAAGACGGAACAAACTCTTAGGTTTATCTGTGGGAGACAAATTTATCTATTATCTTAGATTTTTCTGTGTGATACAGATTTGTATATTAAAGTCTTCGACTTTTGGTCGTAGCAACTCTTAGGTGTGGGTGAGATCAACTAAGGGAATCAAGTGCGTAGTATCCTGCTGGGATCAGAGACGTAAGGAGCGCAACTATACCTTGAATCAGTGTGAAATTGATTAGGGTTCAACTACAGTCCAGACCGAAGTTAGTTTGTAGTAGGCTAGTGTCTTTAGCGGCTTAATACGGTGTGGTGTTCAATCTGGACTAGGTCCCGGGGTTTTTCTGCATTTGTGGTTTCCTCGTTAACAAAACTTATGGTGTCTGTATTATTTCTATTCCGTATTATATTTTGTTATATAATTGAAATATCACAGGTTGTGCGTTAAGATCAATCAATTAGAATATCCAACCTTTGGTTATTGATTTACATTGATTGACACTTGGATAATTGGTCTTTGGTACCATCCAAGTTATCTCTCTTGTATTTAATTAGACTTGCATGTTTCTATTTGCTTGAGTAAGAATTAAATCGAGAGATCGAGATATTATAACTCTTTAATATACTTTATTAAGATTGAGTCTAGTTGATTCTCTTGAAAGTATATTGGAGTTAGTCCATACAGATTGCTAATCGAAATATTGGGTGTGGTTGTTGTACCCCCGCTTTTTCAACATGATCTCCGAATATATACGAAAGAAGAACCAGCAAGAAAGTTTTTGAATTATAAAACTTGGAGTAGAACGGCTTTTAAAATCCAATTAACAACAAAAATGTTCTTCTTAATACTGTTGACCACATTCTGATTATCATTGAGAAAGATTAATCTTTCATTTCCACGGTTTTGAACCCATCTTGTTGCTTCTCGACAGGCTCTGGATTCTGCTTCTTCCGTACTTGAACACCATCCCGTCCCTCCTGTGAAATCAACAATTAACCCCGTGTTATTCACTTCCACTACACCATAAGCAATTTTTTTGATTTATTTTGAAAAGCAGCATCGAAATAAATATAAGAAACATCCTGCAAACCATCGAAACTTTCATGAACACAGCCTGGGTGAGAAACATCACAAATAGAGGGAATATTCAACTTTTCAGTATTACACAGTTTTTTACGCAAATATTGAGGACTATCCTTCTTAATAAACTCTATCAAATCATTTGGGTTAGGTCTAACATTATCGAAGACAACCTTACACCTATATTTCCAAATATACCAAAGCACATAAGCGAAAAAATCTTTGTTATCACAATCCTTTAGCCACATAAGACACCATTCCTTGTAAGAGATATTGGCAGCAGTATAAAAGTTATAAGAGAGAGATAACCCTCTCCAAATTGCTTCAGAAAACACACATTAATAAATGGTCAATTTTTTCAATTACAGAACTATTACATAGGGACAATGAATGTAAATAGGCGTATGTCTACCTTAGACCTCTCTGACAGGGAGGTAGTCACTTAAGGTTTTCCAAAGGAAAATTTTAACTCTAGGAAAAACATTGAGTTTCCAAATTCCTTTCCATTCCATAGGGTAGTTAACATGGTTCCTATCACATAAAAAATTATAGGCAGACTTAACTGAAACTGAGCCATCTTTAGTACCTATCCACATCATGGTATCTTTCTTCGCAGGATCACAATCAGGTTCGAGCATCCTAATTTTTTTGATGGTATCATTTTCAAACACACTATGAATGAGATTAATATTCCATTAACCTTCACTATCAATTATATCAGACACTTTAGAGACTAATTGTAGGCAGTTATTGTCTTTTGGTTTTGGTATTTCTCCTTTAGGGAGCCATTTATCAGACCAAACTTCAATATCCTTACCATTACCTAACAACCAACAATGATTTTCTCTAATAATATCTAAACCCTTACAAATATACTAGTCCAGACCCAAGACTTAACCGATTTCTTCTTATACTTAAGAGGTTCAGAGTTTGGGAAGTATTTATATTTAAGGATGATGCACCAAAGCTTATCTGGATTTTCAATTAAACGCCATGCGAGTCTAGTAAGTAAAGCTAAATTAAATTTATAAGGACTTTTAATACCCATGCCTCCATTAGCTTTACTAGAACATATGAAGTCCCAGGCCTTAATGTACAACCCTCTATTATATTTACTTTTCTGCCGCCACAAATCTCTTTGCAGAGCAACTAATTTATCTAAAGTTTTTTTGGGAAGCAGAAAACACATCATTTGATACATGGGCATAGCACTAGAGACAGAACAGATGAGAGTAGTTCTACCTGCTTGTGAAAGAAATTTAGCTTTCCATCCTTGAACCCCGTTGTAGACTCTATCTAGCATATTCTGATAATTAAAATTTTTAGACCTATTAAAAAACAAAGGAGTCTCTAGGTAAGTGTCATTTTTTGTTATTCTACCAACTTTGAGAATTCTAGCTAACAATTTACAATGTTTGTTCTCAAATGTTTGTGAAATAAATGCCAATAATTAACAACTTGTCCTGAGAACCACTAAAAAGTTTGAGAACATCAAGTAAATTCTAACAAACTATAGTAGCATAAGTGAATAAAAAGGAGTCCTGTTAAATGCGAAACCGATCAATTTAGTAACTTTTATACCGTTTTGCTTACATGAAAAATGAGTCTTGAAAACAATACAAATGATAAAAATATAGGGTGACATAGGGTCACCCCTGAATTTTTCTAGTAGCGAAAAAAATTCCCCTAGAGATCCATTAACAAGCACGGACGAAGAAACAGAACAACTAAATCATAGAAATCCCGAGCCAATTTTTTTTTAAAACAAAGATCACAAAGTTCCATTCCATTCTATCAAAGATAGTTTTTAAGGGCCATATGGCCATTTTATCCAATATTATCAAGGGGATAAGGAAGATTGGTTACTATAATTTTATCCAACAAGGGTTTAATTCTATTGGCTATTATTTTAGTCACTATCTTATGAAGGGCGTTACTAAGACTAACAGGCCTGAAATCACTAGGTATTTTTGGCATTTTTGTTTTAGGAACAAGATTAATGAAAGAATGGTTAACTTTCTGATTAAGCATTTGTCTTTAAAGACCTTTTGAACTCAGAGAACTATGTCCTCCTTAAGCAGGTCCCAGTGTTATTGACAAAAACCAGGGGGAAACATCAGGCACAGGCGCCCCCCAAGCATTCATCATAAACAAAGCCTCTTTTATTTCAGATTCACTAGGGATTGCATTCAGTTTATCATTATCAATAGCATCTATCAAAGGACTTAAATCTCATTGAAGATGGGATAAATGTCATTTTTTTTTGGCAATATCAATATTCTTGAAATGGTTCGTTAGGAGGTGACTTAACTGTTGTTGACCTTCAATCCTGTAGATGGGGCAAAACGAGTTGCTAGTTTTTACGGAATTGAGGAGACGACCGTGTGGAGGAAACTCCTTGAACCGAGCGAACTGTTAAACCTCACACAGATGCACTGCAAGAAGGGAGTGCTTTGAATTCGAGAGATCAGTCTGTAATACTCCGGCCTAAACTAAGACAATGGCCGTTCCAGAGTAAATTCGGTCACAAGAGAGGATGGGTCGATCTATAGGAGGGAAGCTGAGAAATGTGTGAGACCAATGGTGATCGAAGATTGTAGATGTATTGTGTATTCTGAAATAAGATAAGTTCTGAATGATTGACGTTGAGAGTAATTTCTCAGACGTTGAGTTGTTAATCTCATGTTGTCTGTTTGACGTGAGATTGTCTTGTTTTCAATCATGATTCAGAGGCTTATTTATATTGCTAGAATTGTAAACACCATGATCCCATGAAGTGTGACAATTGATGGAATCAAAGAGTGGAGAAGTGGAAATCGTGTTAAAACTAGTTACTCAACGTGCGGAGACTTGGTCGATTTTCCATCCACTACTTTGCTAACTCATTCAACTGATTGCACGACTTGCTCACATTCTCATCGTGTGTATGAACACACGTCTTTGTAGACCGCTGAGACCAAAACCCTAGTTAATATCCCCCATGTGACACGATTGATGTCTCGTGATTGTGGAGTCTGCAAGGCAGACGTGTATTTAGTCAGTTATTGACTTCATGACTTCATGGGACGATGAGTCCTTGTATTGTTGAGTCGAACATGATTTGCAAATATTCTGAGACTCATGAATTGAACATGTCTGCTGAGACAGAGGTACGATTCTCACGTAAATGTTGATAGTTAAGGTGAACAAATATTGATCATTCGATGGATTGTTGAATATTGACAATTGAACCAATATTCCTTAGTCTGAGCAAATGTTGCTCGTCTAATGAATTATTGATAGCATGACCAAATGAAATATTATTAAAAATACTATCAACTGAGCCGAGTATAATTAATAAAATGTTGATCATGGGATCGTCGTAAAATTATTAATGTTCAAATCCAGAATTATGAACCTTGGACTCGAAACCCTAATTCGATCAATTGATGATCAATCGATGGTTTATTGAAAATTAACCGCGGAGTGAAGGAGGGAACGGATACATGGGATGATGAGTCGACCATGTAGCGCCCAGATGCTCGAGTGAGCAAAAATACCAAAGTCTCTTGAAGACCAGTTGGCCAGAAGATGATTAAATGTTGGTTTAATCATTTATTAAAATAGTGCTCGTCTGAGCATCATGTGATAAAACCTAATTAATTATGAAGAGGCGAGGGACCGACCAAGGGGTCATGAAACCAGCCCTGGTTGGTCATGGGATCGAATGACGATCGTTTCATGAAATTCCAAAATTGTTCGGAAGAATTTGAACCTAATGTGAACAAATTAGGTCAAATGATGAAAATATGAGGGACCGGCCTCTTGCAAGACAAAGAGCCAACCCTGGTCGGTCAAGGTAATATGCTCGTGTCACCAAAGTGTTCGCGTCTCAGTCCTGAGAATTTTGATATTTTCTGATGTGCATTTGAGCAATCATTTGAGAAAATATGAAGAAATCAGGGATTTTGCTGAAACTGAGGAAACTTCATGAGATGAAGGAAAATAATTATGAAATGAAGGAATCATGAAGTGTGGGACCGGCTATGGCCAAGGCATGGCCGTCCGGCCAATGAGCCCGGTCCCATAGCATTTTTCCTAATTTTATTATATTTTTCATGATTTTATGAAAATACCATGAAATCAAGGAGTTTGTTGAAATCAAGGAGTTTCCTTGAATTGAAGGAGTTTCCATGAGGTGAAGGAAACATAAAAAATAATAATCATAAAAAATAAGAGGCGTGTGGGACCGGCTAGGGCATGACCGTCCGGCTAGGGGCCGGTCCCACGAGTTTACCTAATTTTATATTATTTTTCATAACTTTATGAAAATATCATGAAATCAAGGAGTTTCCTTGAAGTGAAGGAGTTTCCATGAGGTGAAGGAAACATAGAAAATAATAATAATAAAATAAGAGGCGTGTGGGACCGGCTAGGGCATGACCGGCCGACTAGGGCCCGGTCCCACGTGTTTACCTAATTTTATATTATTTTTCATGACTTGAAGGAAATATCATGAAATTAGGGAAATACCATGAGATCAAGGAATTTCATGGGATGAAGGAAAGAATAATAAAATAATAAGGAATGTAAGGTGTGGGACCGGCCACAACTAGGGCATGACCGGCCGGCTAGTAGGCTTGGTCCCGCATACCTTTCCTAATTATTTATTATTTCCTTGATGTGAAGGAAACACCATGAAATTGAGGAGTTTCCTTGAAACGAAGGAATTTTGTTCAAATGAGGGCATTTTCATGAGATCAAGGAAAATAATAAAATATGATAAAATATAAAATTGGGCGTGGGACTGGTCACGGCACGTCGGCCGGCTGGCCCAGTCCCCAGCGCCTTGGTCAGTATTTTATTATTTATTATTTTCTTTCCTATTTTGCATAGGTTCATCGTCCCGTCGTATTTTGAAATACTCATTCGTGCATTCAGGTGCTCGTTAGTGCATTATTGTTGAGTATACTTGCACCATTTGGTCGGGGCTTACTCGATAGTAGCTCAGATGCTCGTGTGTTGAATATTTATTACTAACCCATGGAATTCTCTTTGGGAAGAACCATGAATTGAAGTAATGAAATATTATGGAAAACATAGAATATTTTCCGAGGATTCGATTGATGAATCTGATGATTTAGGATTGATGGCTTCATTAATTATTCAGGAGTAATATGCGCTAGTTGAAGCGTCATATTTCTTTTATATAGTCAGGGAAAACATTGTTACATCCTGAAGACGTTATTGCTCTATACTAGTAGGCAAGCTGTCTAGGAGCCGTCCAATCGTTCGATTCTATATAAAAGTAATTACTGAAATTGCTCAGTATTCATGAGATATGTCGTTGTCTCAGTTGAGAGACTACACATCTACATATACTCTGAGAGACAGTATTCACAGTCAGAGGTTCTTGCGGCATGAACTTTCATGCTTTAATGAGAGACATGATCCTCAATACTCATCTGATTGCTGGATCAGGAGTATGTACAATTATGGTTTTACGATTTTAGCCTCTGTCGAAAATCCACCATCTACAAATCTAAAGGCCCGTACTATCTCTTAATGCATGAATTCTATTGTATATATTTCTATCAGAAGCATACTGGTGAAATAATTCAGTGTTATTGTCATTGTCATTAATCCAAGTTTCTTTTACATGTTCACCCAAATAAGCTTTTTCTATCTCATACCAATTCGACAGATCATTTTGTAGCTGGTCAATTCTTATTTTTGTTTCTAAACTATAGGGCTTCTTGTTTTCATTTTCAATATTTTCAAGAATATTAGAGATATTTTTAAAAATGTTACCAAAGTCTTTCTTATTCCAGGCTCTAAGCTCATATTCCAAACTTTTTAGGGTCTTAATCAAGTTATTGCTTTTTGATATACTCTTACTTCTCGAATTGATTTTTCTATTACATTCCTATATTCTTTCTTATAAGGTTTCATACATTTATCACTAATTGGAATAGTTTCTAGAAGAATAGGAGCATGGTCCGAAGCTACCCTAGTAAGATGTTTGTTACTAGATTTCGAGAACAGTTCTAGCCATTTTTGTTTTACTAAAACCCGATCAATCCTTTCTTGAATGTGTTGGTTACCAGTTCTTTTATTAGTCCAGGTAAAAGGAAGGCATGTGAAGTTAAGGTCTACTAGACCTAAAGTCTGAATACAATGGAAGATATTTTCTCATTCCTTATCATCCTTATGGAAAATAAAGTTCATATCACCTATAATAGCCCAAGGAGCATTCGCAGAGCTAATGCTTTTAATGAAATCCTATTGGTCATTCCTAAGGTTATTATCTAAAGCACCATATATAAAAGTAATAAAAACATTCATATTATCTTTAAAAACTTGGAAATGAAGTACATTATCTTTAAAACTGACAAGTTTAGCAGAAACTCCCTGATTCCATGCAATGGCAAAACCACCTGATCTTCCAATTGATGGCATAATGAACCAATCCTTTACTTTTAACCTTTTGAAAACTTTTTCTACTATCGAAATATTAACTTTTGTTTCAGAAAGGAAAATCATATCTAAATTATGGGATTTATTTAGGAACTGTAAGTGATCTTGTTTTAAGGTAGACCTAATTCCCCGAAGATTCCAGGATAAAACCTTGAAATCATACCCAAATTTTTTATCTTCCATGACCATATAAAAGAAAAACAGTCTCTTATATAAAGGTAGCACTACACCAAATTCCCGGATTCATAACATGCATTCGTAACGGCTTTGTGGCCGTTACAAAAATTGCGTTACAAATAGTCGTTACAAAAAATTCGTAACAGATCTAAGCTGTTACGAATTTTTTTATAGGCGTGCGAGTCACACGCTTGGTAACACTTGGGTCGTAACACCTAGGGTTTGTGCGTGTACCATTCACATGCGTGGTATTATGTTTCCACCCACGATAAGTAAAGCTAGAGGATTTTTCCTCCCATGCGTGTGCCAGTCGCATGCGTGATTTTGATGATATCATGTGAATCGACCAGATCGAATTTCATTTTCATTCTTCTTTTTTCTCTCTTCTCCTCCTGCCTCTTTTCTTTCCTCTCAGGCGATGAAACTAGGGTTTCATCACAAAATTCATATTAGCCTAGAAACCATCTCAGAAATCTCTTCAGTCTTTTCAATAACCTTCAATCATCGATCTGTGTCAGTGTTAATCATTTTAAGTTTTTCGATTTTTAGGGTTTCATCTGTTTACAATAGATTTATTTTATAGGGTTTCATTTCATCTATTTTTTAGTTTTTTGATTTGTTAATCTGTGAATCTAATTCGATTTGCTTCATCTTAGTTTCATTTTGTTAATCTTCTTCATATAAATCTAATTCGATTTTTTTCTGATTTCATTCATGTTTTGAAGTACCGGAGAAGTTAGAAGAATTTTGAAGAAGTTTGAAGAATTTGAAGGTAAAAGTTTCAATAAATTGAACTAATTATAGGGTTTTATGTTATTTTCTATTTTAGGGTTTGAAAGTATGAACTAATTTGATTTATTGAAAATCCTCAGGTGTAACTTCTCCCTCATTTTTACTTGATTCGATTCAATTTTTCGTTAATGAAGTTATTAGATTCAGATTTTCTTTTATGAAATTTACGATTCTGTTTTGATGATGTATGCTGATGAAATAATACTAATTATATGCATGGTAGAGATATTGTTAGTTATGGGTTCGAATGATTTTATTGTTCAACATATTTGTATGAGGGTTCTTAATGATTCTGATGTTGGGTTTAGCTTTTTTTTTTTTAAATTGGCAGAATTTCTGTGTATAATTTTTGAATATCTTGGCTTATGTTTTGCTATAATTTGTTCAATAATGTATATATTACGTTATTTGTTGTCATCAAAGTCTCGTTTTAGTACTTAGTAGGTGGTAGGATAAACCATAGCCTGTAGGACTTGTGTTGAAATTACTTGTTAGTCTAAAATTTGATGGAAAAAAAAAGTGACTGAATTAAGAGTCAGTAAATTTGCTTTGTTTTGCACATCAGGTGTGGTAGCTGGCTTATCTATTGTTTACGGAGATTATATAATCTTTTGATTCACAGGAAGAGTTGGCAAGCAAAGGTTTGGGCAGCACCAGCTGGCACTGCCAGTGAACTGATTTTGTAGGTCTACCCTTTTAGCTGAAGAGAAGGTGCATTTTTACATAATTTAACATTTTGTCACTATCCAAGTTTCCAATGGTTGATATTCTGAAAATTGATATTAATGTTCTTTTCATCATTCTTATACAACTGTTGATGGTGGTTTTTAGTTCAGGGCTAAATTTGTAAAACCCTACATTTAATGTGTCGTCACTCTGCAAAGAAACAGAGCCATGTAAAAGTGATGAGTGATCAACCTCTTCACTGACACATGAAATTTAACCAGAATGGTGCATGTAGCAACAATCCCAAATATTCTGTAAATTTCGGCACCCTGTTGTTGATGGTGGTTTTTAGCTTAGGGTTGAAATCGTAAAACCTTACATCTGATGTGACGTCACTCTGTAAGGAAACGGTGCCGTGAGAGCTAACCTCTCCACCGGCATATTTATTGAGCCGTTCAATATACTTACATGAAATTTATCCAGACTGGCGAATGTAGCAACCATCCCAGATGTTCTGTAAATTTCGGCGCCTCGCCTATATTCACTTAATATAAGTTCCTTTGAATGCCTTCTATGATATGTTCTCCGGCTGAACCCTTAATGTTGATATGGCATGATGATTTGTGTTCACTCGCAGCAGAGTAGCACGAATTTCCAAGTATCAAGGATAAGGTCTTTGCATAAGGTATTCAATCAGAAAAAGCATGCTGCTCTCTGGCAATGAACTTAAAAGAACTCTATGTTAACACATAGAATTCAATCAATTGACCTAACTAGCTTGCAAAAGTTAGGGTTTTGCGCCTCGCGCAATATATCAGACCTTGCTTGTCGAAATTAAACCTAAGCAAACTAGGTAATTAATCCGCCATGGATTAGCAGGTGCAAAACCTTGCTCAGGAATCGAGAAAACAGGAGCCGCAACAAAGAAAGGGAGGCGTGGCCATGCCGTAGGCCAACTGGCGCCACTTGCCATTGACCACGCCCCTTCCTAAACCGGCCCTATTTCTCTCGACCAATCGTGTCGCCTCAAATTAGCCACGCGCACATAAGTTGTGGCTGGGCCCATACTTGCCGGCCCCACTTGCCATCAACCAATCAGGTCGCTCTAAAGCCGCCACACTCTCACCAGAAGTGTAGCCGCGCCTTATGTTTGGCCTCCCCCTTTTCTTAGCCAATCAAGTCGTTCTAAACTTGCCACATACATTAAAGGCCAAACGCACCCTGCCGCACCACCATACTAACTGGCAAGCCAAACGCGTCTTACCACAACAACATATTGATCGGCATGCCAACATGCTACTATACCGCGGTAGCATGCCACTTTAGCCTTGGACACGCCGCCAAGCCCTAATTCTTACCACGGCGCCAAATCCTAACCTTGGCCACGCCGCCAAGTCCTAATTCTTACCACAGCGTCAAATCCTAGCCTTGGCCACGCCGCCAAGCCCTAATTTTGGCCACGAAGCCAAACCTTAGCTTTGGCCATGCTGCAATGCCACTGGCATGCCGCTATGCCACGGCTACTAGCATGCCGATATGCCACGGCTACAAGCGTGCCGCTATGTCACGGCTACTAGCATGCCGCTATGCCACGGCTACACCAGACGCTACTATGCCAATGGCGCCACTTCGCTATACAACAAGATGCAGCCATAATCGATGGCCACTCTTCCTCATGAGATGCAATCTCAGCCATCCAAGTTCGCCACTGAACTGACGGACTTGCGACAAGTCCCAGGCAACCCACTACGTCAGGCGCCACTATGCTAATGGCGCCACTTTGTTACACAACAAAGATGTGGCCATAATCAACGGCTACCCTTCCTCACGAGATGTAATCTCATCCATTCAAGTTCGCCACCAAACTGACGGACTTGTGGCAAATTTTAGGAGGCCGACCAAGGCAAGCCTAATAGCATCACATGCTATTTTCCTATGGCAAAGTCTATTGACTTTGACTTGCCACACATAGCAACCTGCTACACATTTTCCACGAAAACACTCGAGACATCAAACATGTCACAAACTGGGGGATACTCATCAGGGTATTGGTCTAGCAGTTTACAACGTGCGGCGTGCAATGCGCCCGTTACAAGAAAGTGTCATGAAGTAGGACAATTAGTGGTGGTAAAAATTAACGGTGTAAACAATTCATTTCCTTCATCATGGAAGCGTAATGACTGACGGCTACACGAATTCACTTCCCTCATCATGGAAGCATAACGTATGACGGTTACACATTACTCTATTCTTCCACACACTCAACCGTTTCTACTTCCTACGAGACCAGGGTACGTTTCAATATGACTCGTATAAATAGGCTTCACCTATTTTCACCAAACAACATGTTTTGGTCGGCAACAACACAGTATCTAGAAATCACTTGGTAGCTTTCCATCCTGCTAGCCAGTTCTACTTTCAGATACAAGTCATTAACAACCACACCATCAGAATCAACGATTCTGGTCTCAACACTCTCTTCGCTTCCCTCCCTAAGACCAACCCTTCTCCTTCACTTTGTGACCGAAGCAAGCCTGGAATGGCCATTTCTTGGTTTAGGCCAGGATTGTACAGATTGATCTCTCGAATCAAAAGTACTCCCGTGCAGTGCATTGTTTAGGGTTTAGATTCGTTTCCCATCCACACACTCGAAATTACCAAAATCAGCAGAAACGGTTTTCACCCATAAACAACATCATCTGTTGGATGACTTTGCTAAAGTATCCGGTGTAACCATCTCTGAACACTTGAAGCCAAATGTGGCCCATGTGATTATATCTACTGATTATAGGGGTGCTTGCCACCGCAATTCTAATTCCTCAAGGGCATCCTAAATGGGAAATGAGCTCCCAAATCATAAGTTCTCATAATTACATTATCATCCCTATTCAGATAACATCAGTTTAGCAATGAATTTCCAATTAAATTTAACTGGTTTCATATGCAACATACATCATTTGCCTTTTCCATTTTTTTTTAATTCCGTTGTCTGAATTCAAGTTGTATTGCTATGCAGGGGTTAAAGGGATCTTGTCTATGAAGAGCCTTATGAAGTTGGACTTGGTAATCATAAGATGCGCCTTGAAATGGTACACTTCGATCCATTAAAGGGGTAACTAACTTCTTACTCAGGCCATATGATATTTCTGATATTTTTTTATTCTGGTCAGGGATTCATAGGTCCAAAGTCGTAGCATCTAAAGCTGAAACATATTAGTATATTTTTTGGCATTTTGATCCATCCTCCCAGTCCCCTGCTTATTAAGTATTGACCATAAGCATTCAAATGAAGATTGATATCTTTTTTGCGGACACCAAAACTATTCAGTGGCCTGTACTTCTATTTCAGGGGGTGACTTGATTCCTTTGTAAAAAGAAACACTTAAAAAACTAGTCTTAGTTGCTGGAGCTATAATACTGACAACGAACCTGTATGCAATGCACACAACATGTACTTCTATGCATACAACATGTAGTTGTAATTAATGTCTAAACAAGTAACTATTCATTATGTCGATGATGGAAAACAGTGAGAAATAAACTTTGTAAATCATAATAAACCACATATCCTGATAGTGTGCGGAAGTATATCTATAATCTAATGTATGATAGAATGTCATAGCTATGCCAAGACAACCCACGTCTTTGAACTCTTGTGTTCACTAGGTCATCCCTTGGTTTCAGCTTTAAGTTTTTTTTTTTTTTTTTTGGTTGTCTTTGTACTACACACAACTATTGAGTACTAAAGTTAAAAAAATGTTTATAATGTTTGAACTTGGAGAGAAAACACCCCACAAGCACTAACAACAACATAGTCAGTTATGTAAAACTAGTGAAATCTGTGAAATTTGTGTACGTCTGCACCTTTCTTTACTTGTTTTTGTTTATTTAAAGGTACACATGAACTCCTTGTTGGAAGCTAGTAATGAAGCTTGTGATTATACAATGCAAGAACATCCAAGTACTTGGGGACTATGGTCCACAAGATAAAGCTCAGGAAGTTGTTGATAAGCTTAATGGTTAGTTTTTATTAGCTTAATTAAACAAAACATCTGTCGTAGTAAAGCAATGTACTGGTGAAGCAGAATTGTAGGTTTCCAATTTTTACTCATCATAGTTTAGTCTCTAATGAGTTAGCAGCGAGATACATCGCACATGAAGCCATGTTAGCAATTTTAATTAATAGGTACCCGTAAGTTTGTTGTACACAGCTGCTAATGTAGGTTTACTATAGAGCCGTTGGTGCTTTTTCCTCTGTTTTGGTTGTGTTGGTGCATGGTGGTTTCCCTTGTACGTGTGTTTATGACTGGGAAAATAGTCTGACTCACTATCATTGTTGTTTATTTTTCAGGTGGTTTAGATTTGAAGCAAGTAGAGAAAGTAACACGTCGATCCTTGGTTTGTGAGGCGGCTTCATCGAAGAAAGCTGAATTAGCAGCCAGATAGCTCGTCATGCAGGGAAAAGACGGGTATACAAATGCTTTGCTCGGTAGTCTATAAAGTTCATGCTTTTAAACCATTCACATAACTTCCCACCAGTGGCTCATCATGAACACTCTGATCCTTTCTGATTTCTAGTTTATTATGATTACTAGTTAAGCCATATTCATGAGGGGAATTGCTTGTGCAAAGTGTCTTCTTCTTCCCCTGTGATGTTGTTTCTTACAAAAAAAAAAGGAGTAAAAAGGATTCAACCCATTTCTTTGTATCTGCCTTCGATTTCCCTAAAGCTCATGTTTTGTTGCAAGTTCTCCTATCGTAGCCATGGTTGTGCGATAACTTTCCTGCAGTTTTTCGGTGAAAATTGCGAACTTACATACTTTCAGGTTCCAATAAGTTTCCCCTTTTGTTCGGAATTGACGAGTTTGGTTTCTATGCCATGCACTAGGGCTGGCAACGGACTTCCGAAATCCGACAATCCGATATATCGGATATCGGATATCGAAACCGGATTTATTATCGGATATTCCCTCTTAACCCTATCGGAATCGGATTAGGGTCATTCCGTTAGGTTAATATCCGACATCCGATAGCCTAGGGGTGCACTCGTAATTCCAACCCCTAGGAATTATCCGTCGAGAATAACCAGAGACTCGTTACTCTTTGTTCTTATTCTCTTCACATTTGTTTCTTCTCAAATCAAGTCCCAACATAGATCGAGAGAGACACAGTACTGATTGAAGAAGAGAAAGATCGAAAGATTAAGATAGATCGAGAGAGAGTGTCGGAGACTAGAGAATAGAGATCGATAGATGGTCAGAGATACTCAGAGAAGTAAGTAATGATTGATTTTCTCAAATTAGGTTTTGATTTTTTTCTAAAATTGATTGTTGCGATTCTTTGAATTGATTCAAGTCTATAGAGAGGAACAAAGAAATTAGGATTTCGATTTTTGATTTTGATGATTGGGTTTGATTACAGAAATTAGGGTTTCGATTTTCTAAGAAGATGATGATTGTTGAGAACTTGGGATGTTGTTTTAAGTTTATGGGAAACATGATTAGGCTTCATATTCATCACTGGTTTGGGTTTTTGATAATTGGTTAACTTTAATTTTATGTTAAATATGATAATTGGTAATAAAATTTGTGACTGTTGTTTGTTTGTGTTGATTGGGGACTAAATTTCCTTCCTATTTATCACTGGTTAGGGTTTTTGAATTGATTGAGCTGATTGTACCTTGATCGATTTTCTTTGATTCTTTCTTTTATATACTTAACATCTTTATGTTGATAAAGAGTGATTCATGTTTAGAAGTTTTAAAATCAGGGTTAAAAATTGTTTGAATTATTTTTTTATCTTTGCAAACTGTGTTGAAGTCCTGTGAAATGTGAATATTCAGCTTCTTATGTGTGCTATTGTATTGATTGGAATGCAGACATCAAGGCCAGGGTACAATCAAATCCTTGTTCGTCTAAGACCCCAAAAAGAGTACATAAACTTTGGTCATGTGTAAGTTATTCCATCTTTCTCTAATTTTAAATTAAATTTTGGTGTTTAAGTAGTGTAAATCTAGCATATGCCCAGTTATATTCGAAATAATAATGTTTATGTTGATAGTTATGACTTCAAGACTTAGCTTTGAATCATTGGGTAGCACAAATTTTTGTTAGCTCCTTCCCTTGTGTTACTAGTTATGCTCATAGATAAAAGAGAATCATGCATTCATGCTTATACTTTTCTGTTGCCATGTTTTAAATTCAGAATCACTGAAAATTTCTAACATCTTCCAATCATGATAATGTCTGCACGATTCTAGATATTCACTTGGGTGGATAGTGTAACACTTTCAATTGATTAACATGTTGCTAATTGTGCTAACAGAATCATGCTTATCTCATATCTACTTCGATGCCTTTGTTGCAGTGTTAATGTACATGCCAGAGTAGTAGTAAAAAAGCCTGGTGGTACATTCCAATTGCAGTGACCAAATTTTTGATAACTGGTTCTCTTCTCTTACTTGAATGTTTATTCTGTACCATGAAGCTATGGAAAGAATGCAGTTGATGCAACACGCAAGCAGCCAAGCAAGAGCACTAGTAGTCAGCCATTGCCCATTGGCATTTTATTTCTTTTGCTCCATGTTCTGCATTTGTTTGTGACTTTTGTGGGTTATCTTTTGTACTTTCTTTTCATGTGTGAGACTGAGAAATCAATTGAGCTCTGTTTTAGGACATTTTGAATGTGTATAAAGACAGAAGAAGACATTTTTAGAACTGAATTGAAGTGTTTAACTCTGTTTTTCTTTTTGCTCCCAGAAACCGGATTTTATCGGATAAAATTCCGATATCCGATAGCTTAACCTTAACCTTATCGATATGGAATTTTTGGATTCCGCCGGATATTATCGGATACCGGATATCCGATAATCCTTAACCTTAACCTTATCGGTACTGCCAATATCCGGCGGATATTTATCCGTTGCCAGCCCTACCATGCACTATCCTGTTTGTCTAACAGTTATGCTTTCACTTGTAGGTGTTTGCCAGAATAAAGGCCCTTGTACTGAAACCTGAGGCCCTCCGATTGGATGTAAGTGTAAGCGACGCTGCAATGACTCTAGGAATTGCCCTGACATTGGCGAGGGAGCATCTTCTAACAGCTGAAACAAAGGGTACTGATTGGATCCCTTGATAAACTTAACCAAACTTTTCTTATGTTGCGTTTTTTGAATTATCAAGACGGATTCATTTGTCATTGTCTATGCAAGGCTTCTGTGCAGAGATGTTAGTGCTGAGGGCTTTCGGTTTTATATTAATCTCTTTAAAGAAATTTATCTACATGGCATTCACCTGTACGTAACAAACCCAGTTGAAGCTATTTGGTATGTGATAGTTCACATACATTGACTTTTGAAACTGACAAGAACCTCGATGAAGTTGCAGGTTAAAAGACTACGGGGTTTACAACAACTGGGCTTCTGCTGTCTCTGTTTCTGGGTGAGACAATACGCCCACCAGTTAATTTCTTTCCCTGTTTAATTCGAGAAGGTTTCAAAATCATTAAGTAACTATTTTCATGGTTTGGATGATTTGCAACTCCAAGAGTATCACAATTTTAATGGAACATACCCGATAACTGCTCCCCACTTTGTGAAAGACAACTACTTGTCTGCTTATCATATTCTTGTTTTGTCAGGTAATCGGAGATATCAGTGTGTCTACTGCCTGAAAGTTGCAAGACCTTGAGCCATCCAACTTAGTTAGCTCTTCAAGATTTGTAAGTTGCAAGGGTGGAGAACAAAGCAGCTTCAAGATTTGTAAGTTGTGGTTATTCAAGTTTTGTAGGTAGTTAGTAAGTTTCTGCGTTCCCTTAGAAGTTTGGAACCTTCCATGTATTCCCTTAAAAATTTGATACTTAACAAAAAAAAAAGTTTGGTACTTAGAGAAATTTCAAAAAGTTTGGTACTTAGAGAAATTTCAGTTCTTTTGTAATTTATATTTGTTCAGTTCTTTTGTAATATAAATCTGATATGAATAGATTGAAGAAATTGTTGTTGAGTGTGGATGATGAATGTATGCAGGTATTGAACTTAGAATTCCGGCAGAAAATGAACTGCCAGTCAGCCTTGACTTGGTCAACATTAGTCAATATTGACCAATTTTGACCAGGTCAAGGTTGACTGGTAGTAAAAAAAATTCTGTTACGAAAAAAATTCGTAACGGCTTGAAGCTGTTTCAACCTGCCACGTAATAACGGCTTGTGCACGTTACTAATGTGCCACGTAGTAACGGCTCGACCCTGTTATGACCATGTTGTTACAAAAAATTCGTAACGGCCCTCAGCTGTTACTACGTGTCATTTCGTAACGGCCCTCAGCTGTTACTGCCGCCGTTACAACCGAGAATTCGTAACGGCTGCATTGCCGTTACGAAAAAAATGTAACACCTACTTTTGAAACATGCGAGGGTCGTTACAACCCCGATTCGTAACGGCTTAATTCTGTTATGACTCCCATAATTTGGTGTAGTGTAGATAACTATCAATGATGTATTTTAGGAATAAACATATATCAATGGATATACAAGTAATAAGATTTTTGAAAGAAGCATTTTTAAATCTATAATTACTTGACCCATAGTTAACAATCTTAAAAAACATTATAATGATGATAATAAAGCATGATTTTAAATGTAAGATATTCTTAAAATTTAAGTAAGTTAAGGAGAAGTGTTTTATAAAATTTACCTCATGAGTTAAAGCTTGTTCCATAGGGAGAGGACTGTCAGTACTGATACCAGAGTTGGCCATCTTAGTAGTCACTTTGCTGCTCATTTCTGCTTCCATGAAACTCTAGGATAGAGCATTCTCATCTTCATTGCATTCAAGTACCTCCATATTACCCTTTCGTGACCCACTACTATTTGATTTATCAGCATCAACACCAATACTGCTCTTCCCATCATCAATAAGCACACTTTATTCCATTTCTAGTGGTATAATATTTTCTTCTTCATCAACAAAAACCCAAACACCACCACTTCTAACCTTCCTGCTTTTTTCATTTCTATCTCCATTATCTTCTCTTGGCTCATTTATTACTATATTGTTCCTTCTCCCCATGATTGAGTATTGACTTAACATTCTGAACCAATATGCTTGTTTTCTTTTTTGCTTCATTTATTTTGGACTTGCATTGCTTTCTTCCTACATGGGTGATTTTCCTTTAAGCTTTCTCCTTATCTCATCTTCAGGTGATTTACTACTCTCTTCTTTATCATCTCCACCTTCATTAACTTTTCTCCCATCACCAACGACCCCAATGTTACTAGTCCTTCTAGTTTCAGAGAGAATCACATCTTCTTCAGCATCAATTCTCCTTCTCTTAGTTCCTCTGCTTTGGTAGTCCACCCTATCAATCTCACTTTCATAAATCCGAAGACTAATAGCAGCAGTAGCTAGACCAGCAGCGTCGGTATCACTATTATCTTGTGTGGCTTGAACTGGAACATTTGTATTCTCTTTCTCATTATTATAAACATAAACCTTAGGGCAAATCTTCTTATAAGCTGCAATTATGGGTCTACACTTCTCCTCTGAACGATCTCCATCCACATACCAACATTTTCTGCAGGTGCCATGAGGTATTTCCATGAAAAAATCTTCAGCTTGATAGTTTCCCTGTCATTGTTATCTATAATGATTTTAACTTCATGCACTAAAGCTTTTGATATGTTTGCAATCACATGAGCTTGGTATTCTCCTTATGGATTAAGAGGACCAATCAAGGTGAGAACTCTGCCAATTTTACATGCCACTTGCTTCGTAACAAAACGCTTATCAACCAAATCACCTTTTAGATTAAATCTGGCCCAATAATTTTGAGTAGTGAAGTCTGCATCCTCAATTTTAGTATCACTACTAAACATGCACATGGTTAGAAGTTTACCTTGAGCTCTGTTTGGAATGGAGTAAATATAAGCACCAAAGTCAGTTGCATTTGAGAATCTGATAGTAAAAATCTTAGGATCAACAATTTTTCTTCTGATGATTCTTCTAGTTGGAGATCAAGTCATATTCAGTGCATAAGCCAGCTTTCTAGTTTTGAGACCTCTTGGATCGCCACCTTTCTTTATTTCCTTGAATAATTTAACAATCACTCTGGGATATTTTCTTTTTTCAATTGCTATATCTGCATCCCTCAGAAACTCAACATAATACTTAATTTTTTTTTGAAAGAGGCTGAACTTCATCTTCTAGATTATCAGTGAGATGAGAAATATAATTTCTAGTGGGAATATCAGACATTTTTCCCAAGGAGGTAGTAGATGAAAGAAGAAGAAGAAGTTTTTAATTTTGATTTCTTTTTGTGTAAAGAGTGAGGTAGCTAGTGTTGAGTTTTATACTACCATTTCTATAGGTTTCTACCATATAAATAATAACTTTGAAGTTAGCTGACACTTGTAAGAAATAAGAACTGAAAAAACGGGGGTACAACAACTACACCTAATATTTCGTTTGGCAATATCAATACACAAACTCCAATATACTTTCAAGAAAATCAACTCGACAGTCATACTCAATCTAGAAAAAAGTATATCAAAGAGTTTTATATCTTTATCTCTCAATTCAATCTGTAATCAGCAAATAGGAATTTGCGAGCCCGATTGAATATAAGAGAAGTAACTTGAACGGTACCAAAGACCAATGTTCAAGGATCAATCAATTTCAATCAACAACCAAAGGTTGGATTTACCAATTAATCGATTCAACGCACAACCTGTGATATTTCAATTATATAACAAAATATAATGCGGGAAAGAAATAACATAGACACCAGAATTTTGTTAACGAGGAAAACCGCAAATGCAGAAAAACCATAGGACCTAGTCCAGATTTGAACACCACACTGTATTAAGCCGCTACACACACTAGCCTACTACTAATGAACTTCAGAATGGACTGTAGTTGAACTCTAATCAATCTCACACTGATTCAAGGTACAGTTGTGCTCCTTACGTCTCTTATCCCAGCAAGATACTACGCACTTGATTCCCTTAGCTGATCTCACCCACAACCAAGAGTTGCTACGACCCAAAGTCGAAGACTTGATGATGGGTGTCTAAAACACCTTAATATTTATCTATTGTTTATGCTTTCTTTGCTAAGTTTTCTTGTAAATTATGTATCTTATGTTTGCTTTTGAGTGTTTAGGTACCTTGGAGTCATTTGGAACAAAAGGAGAAGAAACGTCGCTTACAAGGCAAAAAGGTGCAAATGCTGTTGGAGGCGAAATTATTTCTCATTATTTGCTTTTATTCCTTCATCTCTGTCTGAAAAGCGTGTCAGCTTTAGTGATGCAATTATTGTCTGAAAAGCATGGCAGCTTTAGTGATGAAGAAAAGTTGAAGAGAATAAGTGAATCTGAGAAATAAGTGATGACTGCTGTTGGTGGAAGAATTCGAAGAAGAAGAAGTCGTTCATTTGGAGTGAAAAGGAGCAAAAAATATCAAGTCGCAGGCGAAGAATGAGCTGTCAGTTCCTCGCAACTAACAGTTGAGCAAAGAGGAAAAATAGGCAGTCAGTTTGCTGAAACTGACAAGCCAAATGTCATTGTTGGTGGGCTGTATCATTTGTTGGGCGCCTGCAGAAAATTCACTCATTACCTAGCCCTAAATTCAAGAGATATGTCTTTTCTCTTATCGTTGGACTCTACCTGAAATTGAGAGAAGTAAAAATGGCTGCGCAGAGAGACGGAAAGAAAAGAAGTGAGAGTTTGAATCAATTCGAGTGGGAACCATTAATTGTTTCTGCTGATGCTGGAGATCGATTTGATTACCAGGGTTTGAAGAATTTGCATGATCCAACTCAGTAAAAGAAGATCTGTTGATGTGGAGGTCGAGATTCAGAAAGGGGATCTGTTCAGATGGTTGTTGAAGATGATGATTTCTAAGAAGTGAAAATGAAGGTGAGGTTGCTATTTGAGTTGGTAATAGGTTTTAATCTGTCAAGGAAATGAAGAAAGAACCTTCTGAAGTTAGGGTTTGGAAGGATGAAATGGGAGAAATCGAGAATGGGTGTGAATCTGAAAATGAGGGTTTAATGATGATTACGTTAGCTGCTGCTGATGAATTAGAAGATGGATTTGAACTTAAGAAGAAACCAAAAAAGAAATGGGTTTTCACTGGTGATAATTTTGGGGTTGTGTTGTTGTTGGCAGTGAATAATTGACTAAAATGGGAGCTGGTGGATTGTAGGTGGCCTGAGCTGAGATAGAAATTGCAAATGATGTTGTTGTTATATATTGAAGTTGGAAGCTGAGATAGTTCTGAAGCTAAGAAGGAATGAACTGGGTGAATGAGATTGTCATGGGTTAATTGAGATAGTGAAGCTAAGAAGGTTCAAGGAGCTGTATCAGCTAGATGTTGTTGGTACCTGGCTTAACAGTGCAGAAATGAAGTTGTAGAGCAATTGCAGGTGTTGCAGTATTACAGACACATGGTGGTTGTGTGTGTGTTGTTAATGAATGAATGTTAGAATGCTTGCGAGTCGGTGGTTGAACTGAAAGTTGCCAGGGAATATAGTGTTGTTGCTTCAGAAATGGTGGTGCTGATGTTGCAGTCGCGAGCTGGTGATGTTAGTAGTTGCCATGAGCAGTAGAAGAAGAATACAGGAAATTGCAGGTGGAATTGAGCTTGAATGGGTTGTGGTTAATCTCAAGATAGATTCAATGGGATTGCAAGTCTGAATTGGTGGTTGGGTTCGATTTGCAAGTCTGAGATAAGGAAGCCTGGTGATACAGTGCAACGGCAGTGGTGACTGAATGAGCTGTGATTAGATGAATGCATAAGCTTACGCAGTTCTGGTGGAGATGTTGCATTACAGGGAATAGGAGATTAAATTGGTATTGGATGAATGTAGATGTATGTCTAGGATACAGAGCATGAAGTGCAGGTGGTTGATAAGGCTACAGGACATGGTGCAGAGATTGGATGAAATCAGGGAAGTAAAGGCTTGCAGCTGAACTAGTGTAGGACTGGAGTGTTGTGATGGTCTTGGTATGGCCAGAGTGTGATATTGGTGGTTATGAAGTTGTAGGTGCAGGCAGTTGGAGTTGCTACTGAAGTTTGTGGTGTTCCAGAGAAGATGTTGCGGCTCAAGTGTTGGTGCTAAATGGAAGAATTGCAGCTGCTACCGAGTTGCAATGGCTCAGGTGGTGATGGAAATGTGCAGTTACTGGTGCTTGTTGTGTGTTGAGAATGGAGGCAGTAGTGCATGAATGAGTAGATAATATTTATGGAGAATTTATGTGATGTTGCTGTTGTTAAGGCCATTGCAGGTGCATGTCATGGTGTTGTTGTTGCAGACAATAAGAAGTGGAGTTGATTTGGAGTTAGAGATGATGTTGTGTGTTTGCAGTGAAGCCAAGGATGAGATTGAAGTGAATCTGTAGGTGCAGTGGCAGTGGCAGCTGTGATGAGCTGAATATTACAGGGAAGACATGAGGTTGCTGCAGCTGTGGAGGTGATGTGCCACTATGGCTGGAATTAAAGTGGTGTTGCGCCATGGTGATGCAGCACAAGCTCAGACCAGTGAAAATGGCTTTGGCCAAGGTGATTAAGACCTGATTCGCCTGATTATATAGCCAACTGACTCATCTACCTGACTCATATGTCATCACTGAGTTGAATCGGTCCGAGTTTGACCGAGTTGATTCAGTTGACCCGACAAGGTGACTCGTTTGACCGCTGATGGTTTGACTTAGCCGCTCATCTGAGTTCTTGCCGGCTGATTTCCGGCCAGTTTCCGGCTAATATTTTTGGGGTCGGAGTTTTCTATTGGGCTACTTTGACACATGAATTATATGGGCTTGATGGATATATTGGACTTGGACCTTTGAGGATATGACCTAGTTTTGGAGACGAGAAAGCTACAAAAAAGCTACAAAAAAGGAAAAGTATTCTACAACTTGAGATCACGTATTCTATTTGGAGTTTTGGAGAGAGCCGCAGCTAGGGTTTGATTTCGTTTTTATATTTTCATCTTCTTTATTTTATTTCAATTATTATTATGATGATGACCTCCATACTTATGAGTAACTAAAACTGTTTTTGATTAAGGGTGATTTCAAAGCCCGAAATATGAATTCATGATTGATATGCAATAGCGCGTT
The DNA here is from genome assembly GCA_023531295.1 of Papaver armeniacum. NCBI lineage: Eukaryota > Viridiplantae > Streptophyta > Magnoliopsida > Ranunculales > Papaveraceae > Papaver > Papaver armeniacum. Next base: position 51,201 of record JAJJWW010001463.1, on the reverse strand, counting down.
TTCTTGCAAGTTTAGTTATTGTTTGATTTCTACCATGCTAGTAATGCTTATGGATTGTTCCTTAATTGTTTAAGTTTGAAATTAAATAGTTATGTCACAATCTTATTGCTAGTTTAAATTTTCTTCGACCCGTAATTGTCTAGAGAATTAAACACAAGTAGCAATATGTGGGTATTGATGATGGGATTTTGTTAAATGCCCATATGTAGAAATTGACACTAGTAGGTGATTCATGCTTTTGAATTAATCACTAGGAGCAACCTTATCTCACAAAACTTAGAGCATTTGTTTAAGTCACACCTAGAGAGCGTACTTCTAGGAAACTTGGAAAGTAGAATCCGATAGTCGAGCGTTTCCGTGTCCGGTGAGTTTAGGGGATAATAACGGGATAGTTGAGCGTACTAATTATCCTAGGGTTGTTAGTAACGAGATAATGCGAAGAACATTGTTATATATTGATTTGGTTTATATTCCGTGGCCGAGAATGAATCCTTAATCAACCTCATCTCATATTTGAATACAATTTACAATTTTCAGAATTTTTGAATCACAAAATCATCTTTTCTAAGAGTATTTTCACAACAACTATTACTTCATACCTCCCTTGGGACGAATCTGCTTTCATTATACTACTTGCTAGTGTAAAGAGAAGTAGAGAAATATTATTTGCGAGTTGACACCTCGTCAAAATTGGCGCCGCTGCCGGGGAGGCAGTGGCAAGTTTAGTTGTTATTTTTATTCTTAGTTGTTACTTTTGCTTTTATTTTCAATTTCAGTTTACTTATTCAACCTCTTAGAATCTGATTTTCAGGTACTATTTCTTTGGTGAATGCGTGGAGAGGGCAGACCAAGTCCAATTGGTATACGCATTCATTCGGGCACTTTACTTAAAGACTTCATTCGAGCAGTGAACACTCCACTTCCTCCTAGTTCTTCACCTAACAAATTCTCGGATTCGGACAAAGAGGAAGACAACACAATGGGAGATCGACCACCTGCTCCAAGAACACTGAAGGAGCTCACTTCTCCAAACATTGACCAGTAGCCTTTATGTATTCAGCTGAATGGAACCATTGAGTTGAAGTCGCAATTGATTCACTTGCTGCCCAAATTTAGAGGTTTAGCTGGAGAGGATCCTAATCGTCACTTACAATAATTTCATCATGTTGTGACTAGTTTGAAGCAAGCAACTGCAGATGCCGATATGGCTATGATGACAGCTTTTCCTTTCTCCCTTATAGATGCTGCAGGAGAGTGGTTCTTTTGCTTACCTCCTGGGAGTATAACCACATGGAATGGGATGAAGAAGTTATTCCTTGAGAAGTATTTCCCGGCATCAAAGCAGCTGTGATTCGCAAGGAGATTTGTGGTATTAGACAAGTATCGGGGGAGACTCTCTATGAGTATTGGGAGTGCTACAAGAAGCTTTTAGCTAGCTGTCCACACCACCAAATCAGCGATCAACTCATTATTTAATACTTCTACGAGGGGCTGCTTTCTAATAATAGAATTTTGATCGATGCCGCAAGTGGTGGTGCACTCACCAACAAAACCATTGCTGAAGCTACAAGCTTGTTAGAGAATATGGCTGCAAACACTCAACAATTCTATACAAGGGGTGAACAAATGGTAAGGAAAGTGAATGAAGTTGGCGATTCTCCACACATGGAACAGAGGATGGGTAACATGGAGAGGATGATGCAACAAATAGCAGCAGCCGTCATACCATCATCACACACCGAAGATGTTGAGCAAGCAAGTGCTATGTACCAAAATCAGCAAAGGCCGAGGTATGATCCGTACTCCAACACATATAATCCAGGTTGGCGTGATCATCCCAATTTCAGCTACGCCAACAAGCAAGCTGCAGCAAATCCTACTTTCAATCAACAAGGAGGGTACCAATTCATGCAAAAACCACAACAAGAAACTCAAGGTACAAGTGTGGATGACAAGTTTACTTTTATGATGCAAGGTATGCAAGAGATTTCAAATACAATGCAAGGTCTCAATCAATTCCAGCAGAAATTCGAGATGGCTATGAGAGATGTGCAAAACCAAGTTAGTCAATTGGCTAATGATATGAATCAACTCAAGGCACAAGGATCTAGAAAACTCCCTTCGCAATCACTTAATCATAAAGAGAATGCCAATGCTATTGAGCTGTGAAGTGGGAAGCAAGTAGAGAAACCGGCAACATCATTGGTGTCCCATGAACATGATTTAGAGAAAGAAGAGGGTGAAACAGCCCCTAAAAAAGCTGAACCGGTAACAAATTCTAACTCTAAAACTCATGTTTCTACTTATGCTACCCCTCCGCCTTTTCCTAGCAGGTTTGCAAAGTCGAACAAGGAGACATTGTACCAAGAGATTTGGGAGATCTTTAAGAAGATTGAAGTGAACATTCCACTCATTGAGGCGATAAGGCAGGTTCCTCGCTATGCAAAGTTCTTGAAGGAATTGTGCACTAACAAGCACAAATTGACTGGTAATGAGGTAATGAGTGTGGGGGAAATGCTTCGGCATATCTTCAAAAGAAACTTCCACCTAAGTTGAAAGATCCCGGTAGTTTCACAATACCATGTACTAGTGGTAAAATCAGGTTTGAACGTGCTTTGCTAGATTTAGGAGCATCCATAAATGTTATGCCTGCTTCCATTTATGAATCCTTGAAACTTGGTCCTCTTAAGAATACCCCAGTATTGTTATACAACTTGCGATAGATCTAATACTTACCCGAAAGGGGTTATTGAAGATGTTTTGGTGCAGGTTAATCAACTCATATTTCCGGCGGATTTCTATGTTCTTGACATGATGGATGAAGATTCACCATCGTCTACTCCCTTGTTGTTGGGTAGACCATTCATGAGAACCGCTAGAACAAAGATAGATGTTTTTAAAGGCGCCTTAACTATGGAATTTGATGACGAAGTCATAAGTTTCAATATCTTTGAGGCTATGAGATATCCTAGTGATGTGCATTCCTGTTTTTCAATTGATATTATTGATTCTCTAGCTCAACAGATTTTTAAATTGAATGGTGAAGATGCTTTAGAAAACACCATAGTGGAAGGTTTAGGTTATGGAAAATACAAAAACCTTGAAAGTGAATTGTCTATGTGTGATAAACTTAAAGAGGCTATTTTAGCTCTTAACTCATTACAAGAAGTTCCACAAAAGTATAATGCGTCTTATGTTTCTTTGCCGCTTACTAATGAGAAACTTTTACCATCGATTGTGCAGGCACCTATTCTTGAGTTGAAACCTCTTCCGGATCACCTCAAATACATATATTTGGGTGATAAGGAAGAGTTTCCGGTGATCATTGCCAAAGACCTTACCAAGGTGCATGTAGTTGCAGGAAATCCCACACTACACCCCTCACTAGAATTTACTCAATTAATCCATTTGAAGATGAATAACTATAGATTTTATTGATTATTTTCTTGAAATGTTTACAGAGGAAGGTAGAACAGAGCAAAAGAAATTACAATCACTCTTAATTTTCTCTCTCTAATGACTTGCTTAACAATTCAAAAAGAACTCTCCCTACAAAGACTTACTCACCCCTTTATATAGGATAGTACACGATGGATGACAAATAAGTCTGTCCCTTTATTTTCGGGAATAACTCGCGAAGTGTCGCAAGTGTATAAGTGTTCGTCCTCGTGACACTCATAACCTTCGCCAGATTTTCACATCTTCCTCGTGTTCTGGCTGTCTTCATCCATTGCGTCATTTATTTTACTTCCCCGCGACTCCTTCGTGATGCTGTCGTTTATTACTCTCGCGAAGTATTGAGGTTGCGATATTCTGATCCTACAGTGCAAGAGGAGAAACTTGTTCAAGTGTTAAGAGAGTACAAGTCTGCCATTGGGTGGAACATTGCCGATATCAAAGGAATCATCCCTTCCACATGTATGCACCGAATACTTCTTGAGTAGGGGGCAAAACCAACAAGAGAAGCTCAACGTCGCTTGAACCCTTCGATGATGGAAGTAGTGAAGAAAGAAATCCTGAAGTTGTTGGATGTCGGGGTTATCTATCCCATATCCGATAGCAAATGGGTGAGCCCGGTTCAAGTCGTTCCAAAGAAGTCCTAATCACGGTTGTGAAAAACGATGATAATGACTTGGTTCCAACAAGAATCCAGACCGGTTGGAGAGTTTGCATTGACTACCGAAAGCTCAACTCTACCACCCGAAAGGACCATTTTCCCTTACCATTCATTGATCAAATGCTTGAAAGATTGGCTGGACACTCTCATTATTGCTTTCTTGACGGTTTTTCAGGTTATAACCAGACTGTAATAGCTCCGGAAGATCAAGAAAAGACGACGTTTACTTGTCCTTTTGGCACTTTTGCGTATAGATGTATGCCATTTGGCTTGTGCAATGCTCCAGCCACTTTTCAACGTTGTATGGTAAGTATATTTTCAGATTATGTGGAAAGCATCATAGAAGTGTTTATGGATGATTTTAGCGTGTATGGTGATTCTTTTGACAACTGCTTAGATAACCTTACACTTATTCTTAAACGATGCGTAGAAACTAATTTTGTGCTTAATTGGGAAAAGTGTCACTTTATGGTGAATCATGGGATTGTACTATGCCATGTTATATCCTCTAAGGGGTTAGAAGTGGACAAGGCTAAGATAGATTTGATTCAGAACTTACAATACCCCACAACTGTGAGGGAGGTTCGCTCTTTTTTTGTCATGCGGTTTTTATAGGAGATTCATCAAGGATTTCTCCAAGATTGCAATGCCCCCCCGTGTAGACTTTTGCAGAAAGATGTGGCCTTTGATTGTGATAAGGAATGCAAGGAAGCTTTTGACACCTTGAAAGAGTTGTTGACTACCGCACCAATCATCAAACCACCGGACTGGAGCAAGCCATTTGAGTTGATGTGCGATGCAAGTGATTATGCCGTTGGAGCCGTGTTGGGACAGCGAGATGGTAAAGTTCCATATGCCATTTATTATGCTTCTAGAACTCTCAACGGTGCACAAATCAACTACTCCACTACTGAAAAGGAGCTCTTGGCCATAGTATTTGCACTAGAAAAGTTTCGATCTTATTTGGTGGGTACAAAGGTGGTGGCTTTCTCCGACCATGCTGCACTTCGATACTTGCTCACAAAGAAGGATGCTAAGCCAAGGCTCATAAGGTGGATTCTTCTTCTTCAAGAGTTCAACTTACAAATCAAGGACAAGAAGGGCAGTGAGAATACTGTAGCGGATCATTTAAGCAGATTGGTTGTATCCGAAGAAGCGATTCCTTTGCATGATAGCTTTCCGGATGAGCAAGTCTTTGCGGTTGTTGGCACAACTCCATGGTACACTGATATTGTTAACTTCTTGGTGACGGGACAAGTACCTAGTTCCATGTCTACATTTCAAAAACACAAGCTCAAGAAGATTGCCAAGCAACATATATGGGATGAACCTTATTTGTGGAAGCATTGCTCAGATCAAATGATCCGCAGGTGCGTACTTGAATCCGAGTTCCAATCAATTCTGAATTTTTGTCACTCATATGCTTGTGGTGGCCATTTCGGAGCCAAGAGGACATCCCTCAAGGTTCTCAAAAGTAGTTTTTATTGGCCTACATTGTTTAAGGATGCATATTTATTTTGCAAGGCTTGTGATAGGTGTCAAAGGACATGCAATCTAGGTGCTAGAAACTAAATGCCGCAAACACCAATTCTCGCTGTTGAGATTTTTGATGTTTGGGGTATTGATTTTATGGGGCCTTTTGTGAATTCAAATGGGAAATTTTATATACTTCTTGTTGTAGATTATGTTTCTAAGTGGGTGGAAGCTAAGGCCACCCCTACTAATGATTCTCAACTTGTTTGTGAGTTTGTGAAGGAACATATCTTTTCTAGATTTGGTACACCTCGAGTGGTGATTAGTGATGGAGGGTCGCACTTCAAGAGATCCTTTCACGCTCTTCTAAAGAAGTATAATATTTCTCATAAAGTTGGCACACCGTACCATCCACAAATGAGTGGTCAAGCTGAAATTTCCAACCGGGAGATTAAGTCCATCTTAGAGAAGACGGTGAACGTCACAAGGAAGGATTGGAGTTATAGACTCAATGACGCTTTGTGGGCGTATAGGATAGCTTACAAGATACCCATCGATATGTCTCCTTTTAGGCTTGTCTATGGTAAACCTTGCCATCTTCCCGTCGAACTTGAACACAAAGTTTATTGGGCTATCAAGGTATGTAATATGGAATTAGATGCAACTGGTGAACATAGGAAACTTCAACTCAATGAGTTAGAAGAGATACGTAATGATGCATATGAAAGTTCACGCATTTACAAAGAAAAAACCAAGGCTTTCCATGATAAAATGATTTCCCGAAAGAGTTTTGAAGTAGGGCAGAAATTTCTTTTATTCCATTCTCATCTTAAATTGTTTCTGGGTAAACTTAAGTCCAGATGGATTGGACCATTTATTGTTACTAATGTGTTTGCGCATGGTGCAGTTGAAATCATTAGTCCAAAAACAGGGCTGGTTTCCAAGGTCAACGACCATCGTTTGAAACCATACTATGAGCAATTTGTGACGGAAAATCAGGATATGGTCACATTGAGTGATCCACTCCCTCTGGAGGAGTAATTGGAGCTGAAAGTCGGGATGACGACTTTAAACCAAGCGCTAAGTGGGAGGCAACCCACCGGTTTTGTAACTTTATCTTTTTATTTTTAAGCATTTCATCTTTATTTTCTTGTTTTGCATATCATTTGCGGAATTTCCCACCTTGAAATTTACTTTGAATGACTAAATTTTACATTGAGGACAATGTAAAGTTTAAGCGTGGGGGAGCATTTATATGTTTTTAGAGTTTGATGCCTTTAGTAAAAAAAAATAGAAAAAAGAAGAAAAAATTGCTTTATGAACTCCGAAATTTAGAGACTTGTGCCTTTAGGATGACACTGCCAATATAAGTGGATGGAACCATCTTGGTTGCAGGAGTTGAGGAAACTATTAATTAAAAGTACGAACAGATCTCATGTGTTAGAAGTAATATGATAGTTGTTACCATATCTCGGAATGTCACCATATCACCTTCTGTTTTTATTTTTGCAATCTTTTTGTTTATCTAAGTGATTTGGTGGGTCACTAACATCGAATTGTTATTACTGCTAGATGAAATAGAGTGATTGAGTTACTAAAAAAGAAAAGAAAAGAAGAGACCAGAACAATTAGACCAACCGGAGTATATATGAAAAAAAAAAAGACACTTTGATATAGCAATATGTGTGTGTTCTCCCTGTCTCCGTCGCCTAAACAAGCGTGGAATGCAGGATCCACGGGAACTATCATGTAATCTGCTGACAAGAAGCATGCGCTTGGATCCAAAAGATCTAATCATGTTGTCGATTCAAAAAGAAAAATGAAAATGAAAAAGAAAAAAAGAAAAAAGTTTATTATTGTTTAATAAAATCGACTGCTGGTTCCCTTGTATATGCCAGTTGAGTTGATCTAGAATTAAGATTGTCGATTCTTTGGTTCCCTTGTATATGCCACCGAGTTGATATTAGAATTCAGACCAGTATCTCAATCCATTAGGTCATAGGTTCATCTTGCCAGTGACCTTCAGACAGATATGGGAAACACCGATCACTTGTCAACATTCGCAAACATCTATTTCTATATCCATCTTCTTAATCTATTCATGTGTAATTGTGGTTAGTTAGATTCTGAGTATTGTGGTTTGTTCAACTTTCTGAGTAGAGCTTTGTTTATTTATATATGAATTGGATTTGCATCAAGGTACCTCCTCCTGTAGTCATTTTGGATTCATTCATAGAATCTTCACATGTAGTTGGAATTTGGAGTAAAGGGTTTTGTAGGTACACCTCTTGTAAACCTTCACGAGACTAAAAATCGTCCACTAGGGACACCTGGGGGTTCAAAGGCTTGTTATTTATGCTAAAATTAACCGTAGCCTCGATGACACGGAGTTGTATGTTTTAGAATTATTTTATTTTGATTTGCTCGAGGACTAGCAAAGTCTAAGTGTGGGGGAATTTGATAGGTGTCTAAAACACCTTAATATTTATCTATTGTTTATGCTTTCTTTGCTAAGTTTTCTTGTAAATTATGTATCTTATGTTTGCTTTTGAGTATTTAGGTACCTTGGAGTCATTTGGAACAAAAGGAGAAGAAACGTCGCTTACAAGGAAAAAAGGTGCAAATGCTGTTGGAGGCGAAATTATTTCTCATTATTTGCTTTTATTCCTTCATCTCTGTCTGAAAAGCGTGTCAGCTTTAGTGATGCAATTATTTTCTGAAAAGCATGGTAGCTTTAGTGATGAAGAAAAATTGAAGAGAATAAGTGAATATGAGAAATAAGTGACGGCTGCTGTTGGTGAAAGAATTCGAAGAAGAAGAAGGCGTTCATTTGGAGCAAAAAGGATCAAAAAATATCAAGTCGTAGGCGAAGAATGAGTTGTCAGTTCCTCGCAACTGACAGTTGAGCAAAGAGGCAAAATAGGCAGTCAGTTTGCTGAATCTGACAAGCCAAATGTCACTGTTGGTGGGCTGTATCATTTGTTGGGCGCCTGTAGCAAATTCACTCATTACCTAGCCTTAAATTCAAGAGATATGTCTTTTCTCTTATCGTTGGACTCTACCTGAAATTGAGAGAAGTAAAAATGGCTGCTCAGAGAGACGGAAAGAAAAGAAGTGAGAGTTTGAATCAATTCGAGTGGAAACCATTAATTGTTTCTGCTGATGCCGGAGATCGATTTGATTACCAAGTGTTGATGGTGGATTTTAGTTTAGGGCTAAAATTGTAAAACCAAATTTATGCGCTGACATCCTTTCAAAGAATAAAGCCGCTGATAAGTGATGAATACTTCTTTACTTTACTAATTCACATAGAATGGAGCATGTGGCAACAATCCCAGTATTCTGTGAATTAAATACACGAAATTCATCCAGGTTGGAGCATGTGGCAACAATCCCATATACCCTGTGAATTTACTGACATTATTAATTAATGCATAACTATCCTTGTATTTCTGTACTCATTACCATGGTGCGCGGCATGACGACGAGTGTTGTTCTCGGCAGAGCAACACGAACCTCCAAGCATTAATAATGAAGCATGTACGAAATACCCGTACATGCTACAACTATCGGTGTGTTATACTAGACCGATTGAGCATACAACTCTCGGTGTGTTATACTAGCCCGATTGAGCATACATCTCTCGATGTGTTATACTACCCCGATTGAGCATGTTTGAACCTGGACTGTCCATATCAGTCTCATAAACGATCACAACCATCCAACTTCACCAACATGATTGGATGCCTTAGATTGAATCCATGACCCCAAGCAGGTATTGGAATATTCACTACCGACCCAACGCGGCCCCGCATGGTTCAAGGCAAATAATCATATAATAACTGGTCTCCCCAAAAGGGTGGCATAGCTTTCCAAACCGTCCAATCCAAAGCAATATGGACGAATAACCCTAAATTAGGGTTTGCGGCACATTACATGTATCACAAAATTTGATATATACAATCTTCATGTCTCAACCATCCATCTTCGCAGGCATAGATGGAGGGTGTAGATGTAGATTCAAAGGGCCCGAGCATGTCAACACAAACACCGTGGGCACGCCAAATTAGACATACATGACCGATCGGTCGGGACCAACTATAGTTGGTCGTTCCAGTTCAGTGCGCCCAAACAAGGCATGACGCACGGCATAGATGGTTTGATGTTTACTAAGGTGAAACCCTAATTAGGGTTTCAACAATCATGAGCGTCCATTTTCTCCTGCACGAATGAAGGGTCCAGGATTAGACTAGGCAGGTCAGGTGCGTATCAACATGACCACCGTGGTCCCATCTATCTCCACACCCGATCGACCAAGACTAATCGTCCAAGCCGACCAAGTTTGGTCGTCTTGAAACGCGCGCCCGATGTTGGCATGATGCGCGGCTTTTGCGGCATCAGATTTCTGTTGCAAATTGATCTCGACCACTCAACTTCGCCGGACAAATTGAGTGGCCCAGATCACACTTTCACGAGACAATAAGGTATGGGTGCCTACACCGTCATGTTGTCTACACACATGCACGATTGTCCCTGCCAAAATTGTATCCCAAGCTTGGATTCGACCAAGCTGAAGAGTGATGCTTGCGCACCTCTTCAAAAACCCTAATTTCACCAACGGTCGCAGATGAGTGTCTCAAAGATCTTCTCGTCCGTCCAACTTCACCGGCTTGGTTATACAACCCTGGTCAGGAGTTAATTGGTCAGTGAGGCATCATGGTGATCACCACCCGTCACTTTACCACACCATGATGCAGTACCTGCATAGAATACACACTACCTTCACAAGTATCGACTTCCTAAATAACTTAGTTATTTAATCTAGCATTACATGCTACTTTCTGTGGGTCCCACGATCCACACACTCGAGACATCAATCATGTCACAAAATGGGGGATACATACTGGGGTATTGGTCTCGGTTTACTTACGTGCAACGCGCCATCACAAGAACGTGTCAGGAAGTCATGGACGGTTAGAGATGACAGGAAAATTGGGCAAGATTGGTCGTGTAACACTAACACACAACTCCACTACTCCATCACTCCACTTCCTCCACTTCCCACGAGATACGTGAATAAGGCTCAAATGACTTGTATAAATAGGTTCTCCTCCCTATTTCCAAAAACAAGAATAAGTCCAGACAACATAGGCAAGTGTTGATACCATCGTATTCAAATACCGGAACTGATAGCTTACATCCTGCAAGCCAGTCCAGCTTTCTGATACAAGTCATACATAGCCAACACCTTCACAATCTCAACACCTTCTTCGCTTCCCTCCCTAAGATCAACCCCATCTCCTTCACTTTGTGACCGAAACAAGTCTGGAACGACCATTTCTTGGTTTAGGCCGGATTTGCACAGATTGATTTATCGAATCTATAAGCACTCCCGTGCAGTGCATTTTTTTAAGGTTTAGACTCATTTCTCATCCACACACCCCAAATTACCAAAACCGGCAGAAATAGTTTTCACCCATAAATACCAGGTTTTGAAGAATTTGCATGATCCAACTCAGTGAAAGAAGATCTGTTTCTGTAGAGGTCGAGATTCAGAAAGGGGATCTGTTCAGATGGTTGTTGAAGATGATGATTTCTGAGAAGTGGAAATGAAGGTGAGGTTGCTATTTGAGTTGGTAATAGGTTTTAATCTGTCAAGGAAATGAAGAAAGAACTTTCTGAAGTTAGGGTTTAGAAGGATGAAATGGGAGAAATCGAGAACGGGTGTGAATCTGAAAATGAGGGTTTAATGATGATTACGTTAGCTGTTGCTGATGAATTAGAAGATGGATTTGAACTTAAACAAGAAACCAAAGAAGAAATGGGTTTTCACTGGTAATAATTTTGGGGTTGTGTTGTTGTTGGCAATGAATAATTGGCTGAAATGGGAGCTGGTGGATTGTAGGTGGCCTGAGCTGAGATAGAAATTACAAATGATGTTGTTGTTATACATTGAAGTTGGAAGCTGAGATAGTTCTGAAGCTAAGAAGGAATGAACTGGGTGAATGAGATTGTCATGGGTTGATTGAGATAGTGAATCTAAGAAGGTTCAAGGAGCTGTATCATCTAGCTGTTGTTGGTACCTGGCTTAACAGTGCAGTAATGAAGCTGTAGAGCAATTGCAGGTGTTGCAGTATTACAGACAAATGGTGGTTGTGTGTGTGTTGTTAATGAATGAATGTTAGAATGCTTGCGAGTCGGTGGTTGAACTGAAAGTTGCCAGGGAATATAGTGTTGTTGCTTCAGAAATGGTGGTGCTGATGTTTCAGTAGCGAGCTGGTGATGTTAGTAGTTGCCATGAGCAGTAGAAAAAGAATACAGGAAATTACAGGTGGAATTGAGCTTGAATGGGTTGTGGTTAATCTCAAGATAGATTCAATGGGATTGCAGGTCTGAATTGGTGGATGGGTTCGATTTGCAAGTCTGAGACAAGGAAGAGCCTGGTGATACAGTGCAATGGCAGTGGTGACTGAATGAGCTGTGATTAGATGAATGCATAAGCTTACGCAGTTCTGGTGGAGATGTTGCATTGTAGGGAATATGAGATAAAATTGGTATTGGATGAATGTAGATGTATGTCTAGGATACAGAGCAGGAAGTGCAGGTGGTTGATAAGGCTACAGGCCCTGGTGCAGAGATTGGATGAAATCAGGAAAGTAAAGGCTTGCAGCTGAACTGGTGTAGGACTGGAGTGCTGTGATGGTCTTGGTATGTCCAGAGTGTGATGTTGGTGGTTATGAAGTTGTAGGTACAGGCAGTTGGAGTTGCTACTGAATTTTGTGGTGTTCCAGAGAAGATGTTGCGGCTCAAGTGTTGGTGCTAAATGGAAGAATTGCAGCTGCTACCGAGTTGCAATGGCTCATGTGGTGATGGAAATGTGCAGTTACTGGTGCTTGTTGTGTGTTGAGAATGGAGGCAGTAGTGCATGAATGAGTAGATAATATTTATGGAGAATTTGTGTGATGTTGCTGTTGTTAAGGCCATTGCAGGTGCAGGTCATGGTGTTGTTGTTGCAGACAATAAATAGTGGAGTTGATTTGGAGTTAGAGATGATGTTGTGTGTTTGCAGTGAAGCCAAGGATGAGATTGAAGTGAATCAGAGGTGCGGTGGCGAGGGCAGCTGTGATGAGCTGAAGATTACAGGGAAGACATGAGGTTGCTGCAGCTGTAGAGGTGATGTGCCACTATGGCTGGAATTAAAGTGGTGTTGCGCCATGGTGATACAGCACAAGCTCAGACCAGTGAAAATGGCTTTGGCCAAGGTGATTAAGACCTGATTCGCCTGATTATAGCTAACTGACTCATCTACCTGACTCATATGTCATCACTGAGTTGAATCGGTCCGAGTTTGACCGAGTTGATTCAGTTGACCCGATAAGGTGACTCGTTTGACCGCTGATGGTTTGACTTAGCCGGTCATCGAGTTCTTGCCGGCTGATTTCCGACCAGTTTCCGGCTAATATTTTTGGGGTCAGAGTTTTCTATTGGGCTACTTTCACACATGAATTATATGGGCTTGCTGGATATATTGGACTTGGACCTTTGAGGATATGACCTAGTTTTGGAGACGAGAAAGCTACAAAAAAGGAAAAGTCTTCTACAACTTGAGATCACGTATTCTATTTGGAGTTTTGGAGAGAGCCGCAGCTAGGGTTTGCTTTCGTTTTTATATTTTCATCTTCTTTATTTTATTTCAATTATTATTATGATGATGACCTCCATACTTATGAGTAACTAAAACTGTTTTTGATTAAGGGTGATTTCAAAGCCCGAAATATGAATTCATGATTGATATGCAATAGCGCGTTTTCTTGCAAGTTTAGTTATTGTTTGATTTCTACCATGCTAATAATGCTTATGGATTGTTCCTTAATTGTTTAAGTTCTAAATTAAATAGTTATGTCACAATCTTATTGCTAGTTTAAATTTTCTTCGACCCGTAATTGTCTAGAGAATTAAACACAAGTAGCAATATGTGGGTATTGATGATGGGATTTTGTTAAATGCCCATATGTAGAAATTGACACTAGTAGGTGATGCATGCTTTTGAATTCATCACTAGGAGCAACCTTATCTCACAAAACTTAGAGCATTTGTTTAAGTCACACCTAGAAAGCGTACTTCTAGGAAACTTGGCAAGTAGAATCCGGTAGTCGAGCGCTTCCGTGTCCGGTGAGCTTAGGGGATAATAATGGGATAGTTGAGCGTACTAATTATCCTAGGGTTGTTAGTAACGAGATAATGCGAAGAACGTTGTTATATATTGATTTGGTTTATATTCCGTGGCCGAGAATGAATCCTTAATCAACCTCATCTCATATTTGAATACAATTTACAATTTTTAGAATTTTTGAATCACAAAATCATCTTTGCTAAGAGTATTTGCATAACAACTATTACTTCATACCTCCCTTGGGACGAATCTGCTTTCATTATACTACTTGCTAGTGTAAACAGAAGTAGAGAAAAATTATTTGCGAGTGGACACCTCGTCAAAATTGGTACCGCTGCCGGGGAGGCAGTGGCAAGTTTAGTTGTTATTTTTGTTCTTAGTTGTTAATTTTGCTTTTATTTTCAATTTCAGTTTACTTATTCAACCTCTTAGAATCTGATTTTCAGGTACTATTTCTTTGGTGAATGCGTGGAGAGGGCAGACCAAGTCCAATTGGTATACGTCTTCGTTCGGGCACTTTACTTAAAGACTTCATTCGAGCAGTGAACACTTTACTTCCTCCTAGTTCTTCACCTAACGAATTCTCGGATTCGGACAAAGAGGAAGACAACACAATGGGAGATCGACCACCTGCTCCAAGAACACTGAAGGAGCTCACTTCTCCAAACATTGACCAGTAGCCTTTATGTATTCAGCTGAATGGAACCATTGAGTTGAAGTCGCAATTGATTCACTTGCTTCCCAAATTCAGAGGTTTAGCTGGAGAGGATCCTAATCGTCACTTACAACAATTTCATCATGTTGTGACTAGTTTGAAGCAAGCAACTGCAGATGCCGATATGGCTATGATGACATCTTTTCCTTTTTCCCTTATAGATGCTACAGGAGAGTGGTTCTTTTGCTTACCTCCTGGGAGTATAACCACATGGAATGGGATGAAGAAGTTATTCCTTGAGAAGTATTTCCCAGCATCAAAAGCAGCTGTGATTCGCAAGGAGATTTGTGGTATTAGACAAGTATCGAGGGAGACTCTCTATGAGTATTGGGAGTGCTAGAAGAAGCTTTTAGCTAGCTGTCCACACCACCAAATCAGCGATCAACTCATTATTTAATACTTCTACGAGGGGCTGCTTTCTATTAATAGAAATTTGATCGATGCCGCAAGTGGTGGTGCACTCACCAACAAAACCATTGCTGAAGCTACAAGCTTGTTAGATGGCTGCAAACACTCAACAATTCTACACTAGGGGTGAACAAATGGTAAGGAAAGTGAATGAAGTTGGCGATTCTCCACACATGGAACAGAGGATGGGTAACATGGAGAGGATGATGCAACAAATAGCAGCAGCCGTCATACCATCATCACACACCGAAGATGTTGAGCAAGCAAGTGCTATGTACCAAAATCAGCAAAGGCCGAGGTATGATCCGTACTCCAACACATATAATCCAGGTTGGCGTGATCATCCCAATTTCAGCCGACGCCAACAAGCAAGTCTGCAAACAAATCCTACTTTCAATCAACAAGGAGGGTACCAATTCATGCAAAAACCACAACAAGAAACTCAAGGTAAAAGTGTGGATGACAAGTTTACTTTTATGATGCAAAGTATGCAAGAGATTTCAAAGACAATGCAAGGGTTCAATCAATTCCAGTAGAAATCCGAGATGGCTATGAGAGATGTGCAAAACCAAGTTAGTCAATTGGCTATTGATATGAATCAACTCAAGGCACAAGGATCTGGAAAACTCCCTTCGCAATCACTTAATCATAAAGAGAATGCCAATGCTATTGAGCTGCGAAGTGGGAAGCAAGTAGAGAAACCGGCAACATCATCGGTGTCCCATTAACATGATTTGGAGAAAGAAGAGGGTGAAACAGCCCCTAAAAAGGCTGAACCGGTAACAAATTCTAACTCTAAAACTCATGTTTCTACTTATGCTACCCCTCCGTCTTTTCCTAGCAGGTTTGCAAAGTCGAACAAGGAGACATTGTACCAAGAGATTTGGGAGATCTTTAAGAAGATTGAACTGAACATTCCACTCATTGAGGCGATAAGGCAGGTTCCTCGCTATGCAAAGTTCTTGAAGGAATTGTGCACTAACAAGCACAAATTGACTGGTAGTGAGGTAATGAGTGTGGGGGGAAATGATTCGGCATATCTTCAAAAGAAACTTCCACCTAAGTTGAAAGATCCCGGTAGTTTCACCATACCATGTACTATTGGTAAAATCGGGTTTGAACGTGCTTTGCTAGATTTAGGAGCATCCATAAATGTTATGCCTGCTTCCATTTATGAATCCTTGAAACTTGGTCCTCTTAAGAATACCGGTATTGTTATACAACTTGCTGATAGATCTAATACTTACCCGAAAGGGGTTATTGAAGATGTTTTGGTGCAGGTTAATCAACTCATATTTCCGGCGGATTTCTATGTTCTTGACATGATGGATGAAGATTCACCATCGTCTACTCCCTTGCTGTTGGGTATACCATTCATGAGGACCGCTAGAACAAAGATAGATGTTTTTAAAGGCGCCTTAACTATGGAATTTGATGACGAAGTCATAAGTTTCAATATCTTTGAGGCTATGAGATATCCTAGTGATGTGCATTCCTGTTTTTCAATTGATATTATTGATTCTCTAGCTCAACAGATTTTTGAATTGAATGGTGAAGATGCTTTAGAAAACACCATAGTGGAAGGTTTAGGTTATGGAAAATACAAAAACCTTGAAAGTGAATTGTCTATGTGTGATGAACTTAAAGAGGCTATTTTATCTCTTAACTCATTACAAGAAGTTCCACAAAAGTATAATGCGTCTTATGTTTCTTTGCCGCTTACTAATGAGAAACTTTTACCATCGATTGTGCAGGCACCTATTCTTGAGTTGAAACCTCTTCCGGATCACCTCAAATACATATATTTGGGTGATAAGGAAGAGTTTCCGGTGATCATTGCCAAAGACATTACCAAGGTGCAAGATGGGAAACTTGTTCGAGTGTTAAGAGAGTACAAATCTGCCATTGGGTGGACCATTGCCGATATCAAAGGAATCAGCCCTTCTACATGTATGCACCGAATACTTTTTTAGGAGGGGGCAAAACCAACAAGAGAAGCTCAACGTCGCTTGAACCCTCCGATGATGGAAGTAGTGAAGAAAGAAATCCTTAAGTTGTTGGATGTCGGGGTTATCTATCCCATATCCGATAGCAAATGGGTGAGCCCGGTTCAAGTCGTTCCAAAGAAGTCCGGAATCACGGTTGTGAAAAACGATGATAATGACTTGGTTCCAACAAGAATCCATACCGGTTGGAGAGTTTGCATTGACTACCGAAAGCTCAACTCTACCACCCGAAAGGACCATTTTCCCTTACCATTCATTGATCAAATGCTTGAAAGATTGGCTGGACACTCTCATTATTGCTTTCTTGACGGTTTTTCAGGTTATAACTAGATTGTAATAGCTCCGGAAGATCAAGAAAAGACGACGTTTACTTGTCCTTTTGGCACTTTTGCGTATAGACGTATGCCATTTGGCTTGTGCAATGCTCCATCCACTTTTCAACGTTGTATGGTAAGTATATTTTCAGATTATGTGGAAAGCATCATAGAAGTGTTTATGGATGATTTTAGCGTGTATGGTGATTCTTTTGACAACTGCTTAGATAACCTTACACTTATTCTTAAACGATGCGTAGAAACTAATCTTGTGCTTAATTGGGAAAAGTGTCACTTTATGGTGAATCATGGGATTGTACTAGGCCATGTTATATCCTCTAAGGGGTTAGAAGTGGACAAGGCTAAGATAGATTTGATTCGGAACTTACAATACCCCATAACTGTGAGGGAGGTTCGCTCTTTTTTTGGTCATGCAGGTTTTTATAGGAGATTCATCAAGGATTTGTCCAAAATTGCAATGCCCCTGTGTAGACTTTTACAGAAAGATGTGGCCTTTGATTGTGACAAGGAATGCAAGGAAGCTTTTGACACCTTGAAAGAGTTGTTGACTACCGCACCAATCATCAAACCACCGGACTGGAGCAAGCCATTTGAGTTGATGTGCGATGCAAGTGATTATGCCGTTGGAGCCGTGTTGGGACAGCGAGATGGTAAAGTTCCATATGTCATTTATTATGCTTCTAGAACTCTCAACGGTGCACAAATCAACTACTCCACTAATGAAAAGGAGCTCTTGGCCATAGCATTTGCACTAGAGAAGTTTCGATCTTATTTGGTGGGTACAAAGGTGGTGGCTTTCTCCGACCATGCTGCACTTCGATACTTGCTCACAAAGAAGGATGCTAAGCCAAGGCTCATAAGGTGGATTCTTCTTCTTCAAGAGTTCAACTTGCAAATCAAGGACAAGAAGGGCAGTGAGAATACTGTAGCGGATCATTTAAGCAGATTGGTTGTATCCGAAGAAGCGATTCCTTTGCATGATAGCTTTCCGGATGAGCAAGTCTTTGCGGTTGTTGGCACAACTCCATGGTACACTGATATTGTTAACTTCTTGGTGACGGGACAAGTACCTAGTTCCATGTCTACATTTCAAAAACACAAGCTCAAGAAGATTGCCAAGCAATATATATGGGATCAACCTTATTTGTGGAAGCATTGCTCCGATCAAATGATCGCAGGTGCGTACTCGAATCCGAGTTCCAATCAATTCTGAATTTTTGTTACTCATATGCTTGTGGTGGCCATTTCGGAGCCAAGAGGACAGCCCTCAAGGTTCTCAAAAGTAGTTTTTATTGGCATACATTGTTTAAGGATGCATATTTATTTTGCAAGGCTTGTGATAGGTGTCAAAGGACAGGCAATCTAGGTGCTAGAAACCAAATATCGCAAACACCAATTCTCGCTGTTGAGATTTTTGATGTTTTGGGTATTGATTTTATGGGGCCTTTTGTGAATTCAAATGGGAAATTTTATATACTTCTTGTTGTAGATTATGTTTCTAAGTGGGTGGAAGCTAAAGCCACCCCTACTAATGATTCTCAAGTTGTTTGTGAGTTTGTGAAGGAACATATCTTTTCTAGATTTGGTACACCTCGAGTGGTGATTAGTGATGGAGGGTCGCACTTCAAGAGATCCTTTCACGCTCTTCTAAAGAAGTATAATATTTCTCATAAAGTTGGCACACCGTGCCATCCACAAATGAGTGGTCAAGCTGAAATTTCCAACCGGGAGATTAATTCCATCTTAGAGAAGACGGTGAACGTCACAAGGAAGGATTGGAGTTATAGACTCAATGACGCTTTGTGGGCGTATAGGACATCTTACAAGACACCCATCGATATGTCTCCTTTTAGGCTTGTCTATGGTAAACCTTGCCATCTTCCCGTCGAACTTGAACACAAAGTTTATCGGGCTATCAAGGTATGTAATATGGAATTAGATGCAGTTGGTGAACATAGGAAACTTCAACTCAATGAGTTAGAAGAGATACGTAATGATGCATATGAAAGTTCACGCATTTACAAAGAAAAAACCAAGGCTTTCCATGATAAAATGATTTCCCGAAAGAGTTTTGAAGTAGGGCAGAAAGTTCTTTTATTCCATTCTCGTCTTAAATTGTTTCCGGGTAAACTTAGGTCCAGATGGATTGGACCATTTGTTGTTACTAATGTGTTTGCGCATGGTGCAGTTGAAATCATTAGTCCAAAAACAGGGCTGGTTTCCAAGGTCAACGACCATCGTTTGAAACCATACTATGAGCAATTTGTGACGGAAAATCAGGATATGGTCACATTGAGTGATCCACTCCCTCTGGAGGAGTAATTGGAGCTGAAAGTCGGGCTGACGATTTTAAACCAAGCGCTAAGTGGGAGGCAACCCACCGGTTTGTAACTTTATCTTTTTATTTTTAAGCATTTCATCTTTATTTTCTTGTTTTGCATATCATTTGCGGAATTTCCCACCTTGAAATTTACTTTGAATGACTAAATTTTACATTGAGGACAATGTAAAGTTTAAGTGTGGGGTAGCATTTATATGTTTTTATAGTTTGATGCCTTTAGTAAAAAAAAAATAGAAAAAAGAAGAAAAAATTGCTTTATGAACTCCGAAATTTAGAGACTTGTGCCTTTAGGATGACACTGCCAATAAAAGTGGATGGAACCATCTTGGTTGCAGGAGTTGAGGAACCTATTAACTAAAAGGAAGAACAGATCTCATGTGTTATAAGTAATATGATAGTTGTTACCATGTCTCGGAATGTCACCATATCACCTTCTGTTTTTATTTTTGCAATCTTTTTGTTTATCTAAGTGATTTGGTGGGTAACTAACATCGAATTGTTATTACTGCTAGATGAAATAGAGTGATTGAGTTACTAAAAAAAACAGAAAAAAAAGAGACCAGACCAATTAGACCAACTGGAGTATATATGAAAAAAAAAAAAAAAGACACTTGGATATAGCAATATGTGTGTGTTCTCCCTGTCTCCGTCGCCTAAACAAGCGTGGAATGCAGGATCCATGGGAACTATCATGTAATCTGCTGACAAGAAGCATGCGCTTGGATCCAAAAGATCTAATCATGTTGTCGATTCAAAAAGAAAAATGAAAATGAAAAAGAAAAAAAGAAAAAAGTTTATTATTGTTTAATAAAATCGACTGCTGGTTCCCTTGTATATGCCAGTTGGGTTGATCTAGAATTAAGATTGTCGACTGCTGGTTCCCTTGTATATGCCAGCTGAGTTGATATTAGAATTCAGACCAGTATCTCAATCCATTAGGTCATAGGTTCATCTTGCCAGTGACCTTCAGACAGATATGGGAAACACCGATCACTTGTCAACATTCGCAAACATCTATTTCTATATCCATCTTCTTAATCTATTCATGTGTGATTGCGGTTAGTTTGATTCTGAGTATTGTGGTTTGTTCAACTTTCTGAGTAGAGCTTTGTTTATTTATATATGAATTGGATTTGCATCAAGGTACCTCCTCCTGTAGTCATTTTGGATTCATTCATAGAATCTTCACATGTAGTTGGAATTTGGAGTAAAAGGTTTTGTAGGTACAACTCTTGTAAACCTTCACGAGACTAAAAATCGTCCACTAGGGACACCTAGGGGTTCAAAGGCTTGTTATTTATGCTAAAATTAACCGTAGCCTCGACAACACGGAGTTGTATGTTTTAGAATTATTTTATTTTGATTTGCTCGAGGACTAGCAAAGTCTAAGTGTGGGGGAATTTTATAGGTGTCTAAAACACCTTAATATTTATCTATTGTTTATGCTTTCTTTGCTAAGTTTTCTTGTAAATTATGTATCTTATGTTTGCATTTGAGTGTTTAGGTACCTTGGAGTCATTTGGAACAAAAGGAGAAGAAACGTCGCTTACAAGGAAAAAGGGTGCAAATGTTGTTGGAGGCGAAATTATTTCTCATTATTTGCTTTTATTCCTTCATCTCTGTCTGAAAAGCGTGTCAGCTTTAGTGATGCAATTATTGTCTGAAAAGCATGGTAGCTTTAGTGATGAAGAAAAATTGAAGAGAATAAGTGAATCTGAGAAATAAGTGACGGCTGCTGTTGGTGGAAGAATTCGAAGAAGAAGAAGGCGTTCATTTGGAGCGAAAAGGAGCAAAAAATATCAAGTCGTAGGCGAAGAATGAGTTGTCAGTTCCTCGCAACTGACAGTTGAGCAAAGAGGCAAAATAGGCAGTCAGTTTGCTGAATCTGACAAGCCAAATGTCACTGTTGGTGGGCTGTATCATTTGTTGGGCGCCTGTAGCAAATTCACTCATTACCTAGCCTTAAATTCAAGAGATATGTCTTTTGTCTTATCGTTGGACTCTACCTGAAATTGAGAGAAGTAAAAATGGCTGCGCAAAGAGACGGAAAGAAAAGAAGTGAGAGTTTGAATCAATTCGAGTGGGAACCATTAATTTTTTCTGCTGATGCCGGAGATCGATTTGATTACCAGGTGTTGATGGTGGATTTTAGTTTAGGGCTAAAATTGTAAAACCAAATTTATGCGCTGACATCCTGCAAAGAATAAAGCCGTTGATAAGTGATGAATACTTCTTCACTTTACTAATTCACCAAGAATGGATCATGTGGCAAAAATCCCAGTATTCTGTGAATTAAATACACGAAATTCATCCAGGTTGGAGCATGTGGCAACAATCCCATATACCCTGTGAATTTACAACATTATTAATTAATGCATAACCAGCCTTGTATTTCCCGTACTCATTACGGTGCGGCATGACGACTGAGTGTTGTTCTCAGCAGAGCAACACGAACCTCCAAGCATTAATAATGAAGCATGTACGAAATACCCGTACAGGCTACAACTCTCGGTGTGTTATACTAGCCCGATTGAGCATACAACTCTCGGTGTGTTATTGTTTATGGGTGAAAACTATTCTTGCCGGTTTTGGTAATTTGGGGTGTGTGGATGAGGAATGAATCTAAACCCTAAACAAATGCACTGCGCGGTGAGTGCTTGTAGATTCGGAAATCAATCTGTGCAAGTCCGGCCTAAACCAAAAATGGTCGTTCCAAGGACTTGTTTTGGTCACAAAGTGAAGGAGATGGGGTTGATCTTAGGGAGGGAAGCGAAGAAGGTGTTGAGATTGTGAAGGTGTTGGCTTGCTTATGACTTGTAACGAGAATGATGAGCAGGCTTACGATTGATGCAAGAAGGCTGCGGGTGTTTGAATACGTTTTGTATTAACACTTGGTTTCGCCTCGTCTGGACTTGTGTTGTTTTTCTCCCGTCTCCCGTTTTTCTCCCGTGTTGGAAACAGGAGGAGAACCTATTTATACAAGTCATTTGAGCCTTATTCACGTCTCTCGTGGGAAGTGGAGGAAGTGGAGTGATGGAGTAGTGGAGGTGTGTGTTGGTGTTACACGACCAGTCTTGCCCACTTCTCCCGTCATCTCTAACCGTCCATGACTTCCTAACACGTTCTTGTGATGGCGCGTTGCACGCCGCACGTTGTAAACTGCCGACCAATACCCCAAGTATGTATCCCCGAGTTTGTGACATGATTGATGTCCGGAATGTGTGGATCGTGGGACCCACAAAAGGTAGCATGTAATGCTAAATTGAATAATCTGCGTTATTCGGAAGTTGATACTTGTGAAGTATCATGTGTATTTTATGCAGTCTTGCATTATGGTGTGGTAAAGTGACGGGTGGTGATTACCATGACGCCTCACCGACCAATTAACTCCCGACTGGGGTTGTATAACCAAACCTAGTGAAGTTGGACGGATGAGATGATCTTTGAGACACTCATCCGCGGCCGTTAGTGAAATCACGGTTTTGAAGAGTGCGCAGCATCACTCTTCAGCTTGGTCGAAACCAAGCATAGGAAGGGTTTTGGAAAGGACCGACCGGGCATGTGTGTAGACATCATGCCGGTGTACACGTCCGTACCTCTCTGTCCCATAAAGGCGCGATCTAGGCCACTCAATTTGACCGGCAAAGAGGAGTGGTTGAGATCGATTTTGCGACAGAAATCCGATGCCGCAAAAGCCGCGCATTGTGCCAACTTTGGGCATGCGCTCCAAGACGACCAAGCTTGGTCGGTCTTGCCCAATCCGTCCGGCGTGTAGGTGGTAGGCTGTTATTCACGCCTATACCTGACTGTCCCATGAAAACGTGATCTAAGCCACTCAAATCGTCCTAGTGAAGTTGAGTGGTCGAGATCGGTTTGCGATTTGGGAAGTGTGACCACGCAAGTTTGGACGCGCGTTTTTGGGATAGCCATGCATGATATGCCTTGGCCGATCAGTGAGGGGGATAGACGGGCCCACGGTGGCCATCTTTGGTATGACCGGACCTGCTAATCTAATCTTGGACCCTCCATTCGTGCCGGAGAAGATGGACGCTCGTGATGCTCAAAACCCTAATTTGGGTTTCACGGCCGTGCGACCATGGTTGGTCCTGACCGATTGGTCAGGTATGTAGGCGGGCCCACGGTGATTGTATTGACATGCTCTGGGCCCTTTGAATCTACATCTACACCCTCCATCTATACCTGCGAAGATGGATGGTTGAGGCTGTTTTGCGACACATGTAATATGCCGCAAACCCTAATTTAGGGTTTTCCGTCCATGCGCTCTGGTTTGGACGTTTTGGCAAGCTAGGCCAATATTTTGGGGAGGCCGACCATGCGGGGTCCGCGTTGGTTCGGCAGTGAATATTCCATACCTGCTTGGGGGTGATGGAATTGATCTGGGTCATCCAGTCATGCTTGTGGAGTTGGATGACTGTGATCATATCCACCGGACGATCTGGTCAGTCCGGATGCTCAATCGGGCTAGTATAACACACCGAGAGTCGGCTGTGCGGGTATTTCGTACATGGTTTCATTATAATGCTTGGAGGTTCGTGTTGCTCTGTAAGAGAAACACTCAGTCGTCATGCCGCACTGATAATGAGTACAGGAAATACAAGGATGATTGCGCATTAATTAATAATGCTAGAAATTCACGGGTGGTATATGGGATTGTTGCTACATGCTCCAACCTGGATGAATTTCATGTATTCTGAGAATGGGATTGTTGCCACATGCTCCATTCTAGGTGAATTAAGTGAGGAGTATCCAACACTTATTAATGGATTTATCTTTTACAAGATGTCGGTAGCATGATTTTCTCGGTTTTTTACAATTTTAACCTTAAATGAAAATCCACCATCAACATTAAGTCCCATGCTGCACGTAATGGTTACACCATTGTGGGGTAGGCATGAGATGGTGACAATTAAAGACAAAGCTTATGAGACAAAGTTATATGTTACCGGGAGAGACGGGTCATCCTGTCCTTGGAGCATGTCACGTTCAAGAGGCGTCCGGCGAGTGTTCCCTAGCATGATGTCGGTCTTTCCCGCTTCTATGGATCATTACGCTGTTTCGTTCGTGGGGATACTGCACCTGCTTGATCGAACGTGGGCTTGATGTGCCTGTTTTGGTTAATCGTGGCTCCGCTGCGTCTGCTTGATTGAACGTGGGACCCGATTTAATCATGCTTCATTTGAACATGGGCAGATATGCATGCTTCGATCAAACGCGGGACCACCGTGTACATGTTTCAAACGTCGGCCATGTCCTGCGCCTTCTTTGACCGTACGGTTGATGTAATTGCTCGAGTGTAATCTTGCTACTTCGACCAAACACCGACCCAACTAGCTTGACTAAACACCGGGCTTGATGCTTTGACCAAACACCAGCCTTGTTGTTTGCTTTGCTCGAACGTGAGACCCGATGTGAGCAAGCTTGCTTTTTAAAAAATGAACCTTCTGTGCTCAAATGTAAATGTGGGTCCTGTAGAAAGCGTTGAAACAGCTTCTGGAGCAGACCCGCGAGAGCGTTGAAGTGTTGGAGCTGAAACGCCTTCTTTTGGAGAGAGAGTTTTGATTGGGGACGGCTGTTTCTGCTTCTACCAATCTGGGGATGAGATCAAGTGGGACTCGCCGCGTGCCTGACTGAACGTCGACCCTGTGTTTCGACTGAAAACCGGACCTGCTGCGTGCGCCTGTTTTATTCGAATACCAGCCTTGTGACTTTGATCAATACCAGACTTGAAACTTGAGCAATACCGGACTTGTGACTTGATAAATACCGGACTTGTGACTTGATCAACACCGGACTTGAAACTTGAGCAATACCGTACTTGTGACTTGATCAACACCGGACTTGAAACTTGAGCAATACCGGACTTGAAACTTGAGCAATTCCGGACTTGTGACTTGCTCAACACCGGACTTGAAACTTGATCAATACCGGTGTTTGGACCCAATACCAGCCTTGTGTACTCCAACGTGAATGTGTGTTATGTCGTGTGTGACTACACATCTCACGCGTTTTTATATAAGTACTGACTCATGTATTTTATTGTAGAATGAAGAAAAGAACTCCTGTTGAGATGTCTTCTGGGGATAATGCTGGTGCCAAGTCAGGAGGTGTTGTCAGCTTCAAAGATATGCCGAACATTGATAATGAGTTGTTCACCGCACCCTTTCAACTATATGAAAATATCTGTTTCACAAGATAACCCTCCTCCTATCGACTTCAGGGTTTTTCATGCTCCGCTGGGTCCTCATGAAGGATGGATGAGACGTATGTTGAGAAATGAGTACATCAAAGATAACTTGACCAGAGCGCAGATTATTGATGTAGCTTGAGTGTTGAAACGACTCGAGAGGATGTTGAAGTGGCTTCTGGTGCGAACGTTGAGGTGGATCCTGGGGAGAGTGTTGAAGCGGGATTACGAAACGAACAGGGTCCGGAGAGAGCATTAAGGCGACTCTTGAATAGACCATTGAAGCGACTTCTTCTTGGAGGGAGCGTTGAAGTGGCTTCCTCTTCAGTTCGATTTACCCTTGCGAATTCCATGATTCTTGACTGACCATCTTTCTCGTGTTGAATAAGTCCTTGACTGACGGTGAAGGAACTTCATGATGAGTCTCTCGATCCCCAAGCGTGGTTTACATGGTTTGTTCGTAGTGGTTGTTGTCGAGCCGGGTATGGAATATCTTGGACGTTGTTTCATCATTGTGGGAGTCGTGCATGTGGTACTTGGAGTTGGAGTTGGCGGACGCGCAGGATGTTGTATCTCGGTAGTTTTCCTCTTGGTGCTTCGGGGAACCGCTGGAAAGGTCAAGGTTGTATCGCCTGTTGGTAAGATATATGCCCCTACGAACATTATGAGGCTCTTCATTACCGGCATGCCTGGTTCTTTCTATCAGGTCATATGTTATTGTAGATGAGCGTTCAACAGCTCCAGAGGATGACCAAAAGCGCGGATTCTCCAACATAGCATGATAGACATGTACCACTGTCTGATAAAGTGACTCGCCCGGATCTTGTTCGACCACCGTCTGATAGAGTGACTCGCCCGGATCTTGCTCGATATGACGCGTGGACATCGTTATCTTCTTGAGGCTGCTCCCTTGAGGTAACGGCTCCAGTGGAAGATTGCCGTCATAGAGCGTTGATACGTTGCAACGGTATTCTTTAAACCAAATGGCAGTATGGTATAATAAAAATTTCCGAGAGGAGTTCGAAAAGTTATCTTACTTGCATCATGCTCGTACATCCTCATCTGGTTGTAGCCGCTACATCCATCCATGGAGGAGAACATACCGTGTCCGCTGGTTGAATCTACTAACATGTCGATATTAGGTAAAAGAGGATCGTTTTTGGAGCAGCACCTGTTCAAGTCTCTGAAGTCTATGCATCACCTGATCTGAACTACAACTGTTTAACCAACTTGGATCCAGGTATGACATGTAGATGATGGGTGACCAATTTTCATCTAAATCCGACATTTCTTCATATCTCCAAGCGAATATGTCCTGGTACTCTTTGAGAAGTTCCACGAGCTTCGTGCGCTTATCCGTACACAAGATTGAGCTGATGGAGATAGGCCTAGGAGATTCCCCAACGATTTCAATCTCATCAGTTGTGGAGTTGGTGCCCTCTTACAGCTGTTGTGGAGCATCTAGCACTTGTTCTTGTGGTTCGTTGCTGTTGTAGCATTCCATTGGGTGGAGAGACTGGGTAGCAGTCTCCCCTGCTAATTGATAATGGCAGTGTCGGTATACCGTTTTCCCTTTCTGGTCACGACTCGCCACAAAAGTTCGTTCCCTCTTCGTGTGAACGTGGGTCGTGGCTTCACATGATGGAGAAGAATGCTTCGTCAGCAAAGATGCATCGTGGGTACTAGCCCTCAATGATGCAAGCCGGTCTTCTTCCTGAATTGACGCCCACGTGGGGAGTGGGATGCAACGAACTTGTCTGATTCTTTCGGCGGAGCTTCTCCGTATATATCTTGGTTTGGTTTCCCTCGAAGTCCGTCATTGTGGTAGGATTCCGTACGACCTTGCCTAGGAGAACCTTGGATGTCCTAAGAGTCTTGAGAGTAATCACATTCGAAGACGCTCCTGTGTCGGTAAGGTCCGTCTTGAACTCTGAATCCTTGATGCGTGCGGTGACATGTAGGGGATGTTTGTGACCTTCCTCTGGTTGATTGCAGCAAAATGTCTCCGTGCTCTGATTCTTCGAGAGGTGTGAAAGTTCGCATAAACTTTCCACTAGAGAAAACGCTTCCCGATCCACCGGCCTCTGGTTCATAGTGAAACTATTAACTTGAGGAGGATCGTTGTGAGGATCAATCCCCAGTGTAGGAGTCTCCATGACAGGACCGCTCATATCTGATGTCGCTTCTTTGATCAGGTCCATGTAGGTCCGCGCCGTTGAAGTACCTTTTCCGGTGCGTTGAATGCATTCCTTGTTGGCTCCAGGGGATGTTGCGGGTCTTGTGGAAATCGATCAGTTAATGTCTTAAGAAAAGTGAATACCTCTTTCTGAGTTGCGGCCATATTCGTTTGAGTCTTAGCAAGAACTTCATGCTTCTCCATCAAGTCTGCAATGGTAATGGGGGATGGTCCTCCTCTCATCCCTCCGGCTCCTCGTCCTGATGAAGGAGCGGAAGTTGTTGCTCTGGTGACTACCGAGGTGTTACACTTGATGAGATGCCGGGATTTGCGGCTGCTCGGCTTTGGTGATGGGAGGTGTTGTAATATCACCGTTGAGTGATCGGATTGAACGTTCCCATCCTCTCGTACTCACGTGTTCCTTGATTGATCTCTCCTTCCTCAAGCATTTCTTCACTTAGTTGAAAGGTCGATGCGGATTGAACAGGTCTTAGGGCTTCGACAAGGGTCTTGAGATATAAATCTTCCAAACAGGGATCCATAAGCTGCAGGCTCCATTTCTTTATCCGGTAGACGTTGTGGTACCCCGGACAAGTTTTTTCCTCTGTGGAGTTGCCTCGAGTCTTCGTTGTCGGCTGGACTATGTTGTTCGTCTCTCCTGAGTCCCCTGTGATTACGCGCTCTTTCTGCATCTCCACTGGTAAAGGTGTGACTTCTGACTAAGGATCCAGCGTTTCTTGTACTGTTTGAGTAAATGCCTGCCGACCCTTCTTGTAATTGCGCTGTTATATCATTCAAAAGGCGGAATGTCTCGCTCTGTCTTCTAGCGATACCGGCTTGATTTGCCAAGACATCCTCCAGCATTCTAGCTACACTTCCCATGATATCTGAACCACCCGTGGTCTCCGAGTGAGGATACATCGCGAGATGAAAACTGAAGAGTTGAGAATTCAATTTTTGTAACCGAGATATCAACCTCCCACTGTGGTCGCCAATTGTTTATGGGTGAAAACTATTCCTGCCGGTTTTGGTAATTTGGGGTGTGTGGATGAGGAATGAATCTAAAACCTAAACAAATGCACTGCGCGGTGAGTGCTTGTAGATTCGGAAATCAATCTGTGCAAGTCCGGCCTAAACCAAAAAATGGCCGTTCCAGACTTGTTTCGGTCACAAAGTGAAGGAGATGGGGTTGATCTTAGGGAGGGAAGCGAAGAAGGTGTTGAGATTGTGAAGGTGTTGGCTTGCTTATGACTTGTAACAGAAAGATGAGCAGGCTTACGATTGATGCAAGCAGGCTCTGGGTGTTTGAATACGTTTTGTATTAACACTTGGTTTCTGCCTCGTCTGGACTTGTGTTGTTTTTCTCATGTCTCATGTTTTTCTCCTGTGTTGGAAATAGGAAGGAGAACCTATTTATAAAAGTCATTTGAGCCTTATTCACGTCTCTTGTGGGAAGTGGAGGAAGTGGAGTGATGGAGTAGTGGAGGTGTGTGTTGGTGTTACACGACCAGTCTTGCCCACTTCTCCTGTCATCTCTAACCGTCCATGACTTCCTAACACGTTCTTGTGATGGCGCGTTGCACGCTGTAAACCGCCAGACCAATACCCCAGTATGTATCCCCCAGTTTGTGACATGATTGATGTCTGGAATGTGTGGATCGTGGGACCCACAAAAGGTAGCATGTAATGTTAAATTGAATAACTGCGTTATTCAGGAAGTTGATACTTGTGAAGTATCATGTGTATTTTATGCAGGTACTGCATTATGGTGTGGTAAAGTGACGGGTAGTGATTACCATGACGCCTCACTGACCAATTAACTCCTGACCAGGGTTGTATAACCAAACCGGTGAATTTGGACGGATGAGATGATCTTTGAGACACTCATCTGCGACCGTTGGTGAAATCAGGGTTTTGAAGAGGTGCGCAGGCATCACTCTTCAGCTTGGTCGAAACCAAGCATGGGAAGGGTTTTGGAAAGGACCGACCGGGCATGCGTGTAGATAACATGCCGGTGTACACGTCCGTACCTCTCTGTCCCATAAAGGCGCGATCTAGGCCACTCAATTTGACAGGCAAAGAGGAGTGGTTGAGATCGATTTTGCGACAGAAATCCGGTGCCGCAAAAGCCGTGCATCATGCCAACTTCGGGCGCGCGCTCCAAGACTACCAAGCTTGGTCGGTCTTGCCCAATCCGTCCGGCGTGTAGGTGGTAGGCTGGTATTCACGCCTATCCCTGACTGTCCCATGAAAACGTGATCTAAGCCACTCAAATCGTCCGGTGAAGTTGAGTGGTCGAGATCAGTTTGCGATTTGGGAAGTGTGACCACGCAAGTTTGGACGCGCGTTTTGGGATAACCAGGCATGATATGCCTTGGCCGATCAGTGAGGGGATAGACGGGCCCCACGGTGGCCATGCTCTGGTATGACCGGACTGCTTAATCTAATCCGGGACCCTCCATTCGTGCCGGAGAAGATGGACGCTCGTGATGCTCAAAACCCTAATTTGGGTTTCACGGCCGTGCGACCATGCTTTATTCGGCGTACGACCGGGATAACCAACCATGGTTGGTCCTAACCGATTGGGTCAAGTATGTAGGCGGCCCACGGTGATTGTGTTGACATGCTCTGGGCCCTTTGAATCTATATCTACACCCTCCATCTATACCTGCGAAGATGGATGGTTGAGACTGTTTTGCGACACATGTAATATGCCGCAAACCCTAATTTAGGGTTTTCCCGTCCATGCGCTCTGGTTTGGACGTTTTGGCAAGCTAGGCCAATATTTTGGGGAGGCCGACCATGCGGGGTCCGCGTTGGTTCGGCAGTGAATATTCCATACCTGCTTGGGGGTGATGGAATTGATCTGGGTCATCCAAATCATGCTTGTGGATTTGGATGATCAGGATCATATCCGGATCGATACGGTCGATCCAGGATGCTCAATCGGGCTAGTATAACACACCGAGAGTCAGCCTGTACGGGTATTTCGTACATGGTTTCATTATAATGCTTGGAGGTTCGTGTTGCTCTGTAAGAGAAACACTCAGTCGTCATGCCGCACTGATAATGAGTACAGGAAATACAAGGCTGATTGCGCATTAATTAATAATGCTAGAAATTCACAGGGTATATGGGATTGTTGCTTCATGCTCCAACCTGGATGAATTTCATGTATTCACAGAATGGGATTGTTGCCACATGCTCTATTCTAGGTGAATTAAGTGAGGGAGTATCCAACACTTATTAATGGCTTTATCTTTTACAAGATGTCAGCGTATGCTTTTCTGGTTTTTTATAATTTTAACCTTAAATGAAAATCCACCATCAATAGTTATACTAGCCCGATTGAGCATACATCTCTCGGTGTGTTATACTAGCCCGATTGAGCATGTTTGAACCTGGACTGTCCATATCAGTCTCATAAATGATCACAACCATCCAACTTCACCAGCATGATTGGATGGCTTAGATTGAATCCATGACCCCAAGCAGGTATTGGAATATTCACTACCGACCCAACGCGGGCCCCGCATGGTCGGTCTCCCCAAAAGGGTGGCATAGCTTGCCAAACCGTCCAAGCCAAAGCAATATGTACGAATAACCCTAAATTAGGGTTTGCGGCACATTACATGTATCGCAAAACAGTCTCAACCATCCATATTCGCAGGCATAGATGGAGGGTGTAGATGTAGATTCAAAGGGCCCAGAGCATGTCAACACAAACACCGTGGGCCCGCCTACATACATGACCGATCGGTCAGGACCAACTATAGTTGGTAGTTCTAGTTCGTGCGCCCAAATAAGGCATGACGCACGGCCGGTGAAACCCTAATTAGGGTTTGAACAATCACGAGCGTCCATTTTCTCCTCTTGCACGAATGAAGGGTCCAGATTAGACTAAGCAGGTCAGTGCGTATCAACATGACCACCGTGGGCCCATCTATCTCCACACCCGATCGACCAAGACTAATCGGCCAAGACCACCAAGTTTGGTCGTCTTGAAAAGCGCACCGATGTTGGTATGATGCGCGGCTTTTGCGGCATCAGATTTGTTGAAAATTGATCTCAACCACTCAACTTCGCCGGACAAATTGAGTGGCCCGGATCACACTTTCACGAGACAATAAGGTATGGGCGCCTACACCGTCATGTTGTCTACACACATGCACGATCGGCCCGCAAAAATTGTATCCCAAGCTTGGATTCGACCAAGGCAAGAGTGATGCTTGCGCACCTCTTCAAAACCCTAATTTCACCAACGGTCGCAGATGAGTGTCTCAAAGATCATCTCGTCCGTCCAACTTCACCGGCTTGGTTATACAACCCTGGTCAGGAGTTAATTGGTCAGTGAGGCATCATGGTGATCACCACCCATCACTTTACCACACCATGATGCAGTACCTGCATAGAATACACACGGTACTTCACAAGTATCGACTTCCTAAATAACTTAGTTATTTAGTCTAGCATTACATGCTACTTTCTGTGGATCCCACGATCCACACACTCGAGACATCAATCATGTCACAAACTGGGGGATACATACTGGGGTATTGGTCTGGCGGTTTACAACGTGCAGCGTGCAACGCGCCATCACAAGAACGTGTCAGGAAGTCATGGACGGTTAGAGATGACAGGAGAAGTGGGCAAGATTGGTCGTGTAACACTAACACACAACTCCACTACTCCATCACTCCACTTCCTCCACTTCCCACGAGATACATGAATAAGGCTCAAATGACTTGTATAAATAGGTTCTCCTCCCTATTTCCAAAAACAAGAACAAATCCAGACAACAGAGGCAAGTGTTGATACCATTGTATTCAAATACCGGAACTGATAGCTTACATCCTGCAAGCCAGTCCAGCTTTCTGATACAAGTCATACATAGCCAACACCTTCACAATCTCAACATCTTCTTCGCTTCCCTCCCTAAGATCAACCCCATCTCCTTCACTTTGTGACCGAAACAAGTCTGGAATGGCCATTTCTTGGTTTAGGCCGGATTTGCACAGATTGATTTATCGAATCTATAAGCACTCCCGTGCAGTGCATTTGTTTAAGGTTTAGACTCATTTCTCATCCACACACCCCAAATTACCAAAACCGGCAGAAATAGTTTTCACCCATAAACACCAGGTTTTGAAGAATTTGCATGATCCAACTCAGTGAAAGAAGATCTGTTGCTGTGGAGGTCGAGATTCAGAAAGGGGATCTATTCAGATGGTTGTTGAAGATGATGATTTCTGAGAAGTGGAAATGCAGGTGAGGTTGCTATTTGAGTTGGTAATAGGTTTTAATCTGTCAAGGAAATGAAGAAAGAACTTTCTGAAATTAGGGTTTGGAAGGATGAAATGGGAGAAATCGAGAATGGGTGTGAATCTGAAAATGAGGGTTTAATGATGATTACGTTAGCTGTTGCTGATGAATTAGAAGATGGATTTGAACTTAAACAAGAAACCAAAGAAAAATGGGTTTTTACTGGTGATAATTTTGGGGTTGTGTTGTTGTTGGCAATGAATAATTGGCTGAAATGGGAGCTGGTGGATTGTAGGTGGCCTGAGCTGAGATAGAAATTGCAAATGATATTGTTGTTATACATTGAAGTTGGAAGCTGAGATAGTTCTGAAGCTAAGAAGGAATGAACTGGGTGAATGAGATTGTCATAGGTTGATTGAGATAGTGAATCTAAGAAGGTTCAAGGAGCTGTATCAGCTAGCTGTTGTTGGTACCTGGCTTAACAGTGCAACAATGAAGTCAGAGCAATTGCGGTGTTGCGTGATACAGACACATGGTGGTTGTGTGTGTGTTGTTAATGAATGAATGTTAGAATGCTTGCGAGTCGGTGGTTGAACAGAAAGTTTCCAGGGAATGTAGTGTTGTTGCTTCAGAAATGGTGGTGTTGATGTTTCAGTCGCGAGCTGGTGATGTTAGTAGTTGCCATGAGCAGTAGAAGAAGAATACATGAAATTACATGTGGAATTGAGCTTGAATGGGTTGTGGTTAATCTCAAGATAGATACAATGGGATTGCGGGTCTGAATTGGTGGATGGGTTCGCTTTGCAAGTCTGAGACAAGGAAGAGCACAGTGATACTGATGCAATGGCGGTGGTATGACCGAATGAGTGTGATTAGATGAATGCATAAGCTTACGCAGATTCTGGTGGATATGTTGTATTGCAGGGAATATGAGATGAAATTGGTATTGGATGAATGTAGATGTATGTCTAAGATATAGAGCAGGAAGTGAAGGTGGTTGATAAGGCTACAAGCCATGGTGCAGAGATTGGATGAAATCAGGGAAGTAAAGGCTTGCAGCTGAACTGGTGTAGGACTGGAGTGCTGTGATGGTCTTGGTATGGCCAGAGTGTGATGTTGGTGGTTATGAAGTTGTAGGTGCAGGCAGTTGGAGTTGCTACTGAAGTTTGTGGTGTTCCAGAGATGATGTTGCGGCTGAAGTGTTGGTACTAAATGGAAGAATTGCGGCTACTCGAAGTTGCAATGGCTTAGGTGGTGATGGAAATGTGCAGTTACTGGTGCTTGTTATGTGTTGAGAATGGAGGCAGTAGTGCATGAATGAGTAGATAATATTTATGGATAATTTGTGTGATGTTGCTATTGTTAAGGCCATTGCAGGTGCAGGTCATGGTGTTGCTGTTGCAGATAATAAGAAGTGGAGTTGATTTGGAGTTAGAGATGATGTTGTGTGTTTGCGGTGAAGCCAAGGATGAGATTGAAGTGAATGCAGAGGTGCGGTGGCGGTGGCAATTGTGATGAGCTAAAGATTACAGGGAAGACATGAGGTTGCTGCAGCTGTGGAGGTGATGTGCCACTATGGCTGGAATTAAAGTGGTGTTACGCCGTGGTGATGCAGCACAAGCTCAGACTAGTGCAAATGGCTTTGGCCAAGGTGATTAAGACCTGATTCGCCTGATTATAGCCAACTGACTCATCTACCTGACTCATATGTCATCACTTAGTTGAATCGGTCCGAGTTTGACCGAGTTGATTCAGTTGACCCGACAAGGTGACTCGTTTGATCACGATGGTTTGACTTAGCCATCATCCGAGTTCTTCTTGGCCGATTTCGGCCGATTTATTAATATTTTTGGGGTCATAGTTTTCTATTGGGCTACTTTCACACATGGATTATATGGGCTTGCTGGATATATTGAACTTGGACCTTTGAGGATATGACCTAGTTTTGGAGACGAGAAAGCTACAAAAAAGGAAAAGTCTTCTACAACTTGAGATCACGTATTCTATTTGGAGTTTTGGAGAGAGCCGCAGCTAGGGTTTGCTTTCGTTTTTATATTTTCATCTTCTTTATTTTATTTCAATTATTATTATGATGATGACCTCCATACTTATGAGTAACTAAAACTGTTTTTGATTAAGGGTGATTTCAAAGCCCGAAATATGAATTCATGATTGATATGCAATAGCGCGTTTTCTTGCAAGTTTAGTTATTGTTTGATTTCTACCATGCTAATAAGCCTTATGGATTGTTCCTTAATTGTTTAAGTTCGAAATTAAATAGTTATGTCACAATCTTATTGCTAGTTTAAATTTTCTTCGAATTCGTAATTGTCTAGAGAATTAAACACAAGTAGCAATATGTGGGTATTGATGATGGGATTTTGTTAAATGCCCATATGTAGAAATTGACACTAGTAGGTGATTCATGATTTTGAATTCATCACTAGGAGCAACCTTATGTCACAAAACTTAGAGCATTTGGTTAAGTCACACCTAGAGAGCGTACTTATAGGAAACTTGGCAAGTAGAATCCGGTAGTTGAGCTTAGGGGATAATAACGGGATAGTTGAGCATACTAATTATCCTAGGGTTGTTAGTAACGAGATAATGCGAAGAACTTTGTTATATATTGATTTGGTTTATATTCCGTGGCCGAGAATGAATCCTTAATCAACCTCATCTCATATTTGAATACAATTTACAATTTTCTTTATTTTTGAATCACAAAATCATCTTTGCTAAGAGTATTTGCATAACAACTATTACTTCATACCTCCCTTGGGACAGAATATGCTTTCATTATACTACTTGCTAGTGTAAAGAGAAGTAGAGAAATATTATTTGCGAGTTGACACCTCGTCACTTGATAAACAAATCTGTCTCACACAGAAAAGTCTATTTGAATAGATAAATCTGTCTCTCACAGAAATACCTACAAGTTTTGTTCCATCTTTTGATAAATCAAGGTGAACATGAACCAATTGATAAACCAGATTTATATTCCCAAAGAACAGCTTAGTATTATCAATCACCTCACAATAATCTTAATCGTATGGTAGCGAAACAAGATATTGTGGAATCACAAACGATGAGACGAAGATGTTTGTGATTACTTTTTATCTTGCCTATCGGAGATTAAATCTCGATCCAATCTTAAAGAAGATAATACTCAATACGATAGAAACAACAAGATCAGATCACGCAACTTCAGAGAAAATAGTTGGGTCTGCCACAATCCCAATGAAGTCTTCAAGTCATTAACCTACAGGGTTTCGTGAAAAACCTAAGGTTAAAGGATAATCGACTCTAGCTTATACAACTAGTATCACACAAAAGGTGTGTGCATTAGGTTTCCCAGTTGCTAGAGTTCTCCTTTATATAGTTTTTAAATCAGGGTTTTCAATCTAAGTTACCTTGGTAACAAAGCATTCAATATTCACCGTTAGATGAAAACCTGATTAGATTCAAGCTAATATCTTTCAACCGTTAGATCAAACTTAGCTTGTTATACACAAATGAAATGTACCTTCATTTAGGTTTATGTAGCCGTACCTAAACGTGTACACCATGTTGGCTCAACTATAGGTAACCGAGGTTAGCTATATGAACACTCTCATATCAACCTTATTCATCTTAACCATAACTAGTTCAAATGACTCAAATGAAACTAGTTAAAGAGTTGTTCAATTGCTATATTCTCATAGAAGTATACAAGAACACAATTGAAGCAAAATCGGTTTGATTCACTCGAATCAATTCATGAACATTATAGCCACGGTTTGCAAAGAATGCATTCCTTAATATATAAATGTATATTAGTTCATGTCACAACCGATTTTAGAACTTTAAGCACTCAAGTATGCAAACATGTACGCATACTTAAGTAGCCGGTCTGAGTTTGGGTTCGCCAGTATACGAACGAGTACGTATACGTAGTACACTTCCAGAACCCAGCAGAAATTCCCGGACCTATACCTTACGCAAGTATGTGTACTTGGTACACAGAATTTCACAACTTCAAGTACGCATACGAATATGCATACTTTAGTTCCGGTCATGGATCACATACATGCAAGAATGCACACTATGTTTATAATCCAATAGTTCTAAACTCTATTTCAATCATTGAAACTTTCTTGGAGGATGACAATAGCCGTTTTCACACACTATTAGCATCAAAGCAATTTTCAAGTTATTGAAATAATCATAACGAAACATTCCAAGTCTATACCAAATGATTGTATCACACAAACCATGTAAGATGTTACTCGGCAATTTTCACATGATCATCTTTTGACTTTCGTCAAGAATATAAGATAAACTTGATTAAAGCGAAAGCTTACCAACACATTTTCGAGAAATATGTAAGCGAGTTAAACTCAACTCGAAATCTCAAATGTGAATAATGGAAAACTATATCGTAACAAGACTTATGTCTCAATATAGGAAATAGAGTAGAAATATACTTTCCAAGTGGTAGATGAGTTTTAGTCACCACATACCTTTTGTTGATGAAGTTCCACAAGCTCTCCTTAGTAGTTCTTCGTCTTCAATAGATGAACGCCGTGAAGTATAAATCTCAACTACACAATCTATCCTAGTCTGAGGCATCTATAAGTAGACTAGAAATCAAGACTAATAGTTTTGATCACTAACATTGACAAACAAGCTTGATATGCGAGTTCTACCGAGCAGTGCTCTAACAAGAACATTTAGGCAGAGAATGAGAATGATTACTTCTGAAGATCTTCTTTTTGCATGTAATCCACGAATCGTAGCTTCAAAAGATCCGCCACTTGTGAGGAATGCAAGGTTTTGTCTACTTTCATAATACTATAATAAGCATAAGAATAGATTGTAAATTTTAATCTTCTCCAGTACATTGCTACTTGTAGAAAGAGGTCGATATTCACAAAGTTTTGAGAGCTTTTGTCACTGACATATGAAGTAAGCATGATGATAGCATTTTCTTGAATAATATTTTCACCGACATATGAGGTGAGGCTGATGTTGTTTCCTTTTTTATAATTGTTCCCCAAGGAGGTATTAAAACCAATATCAATGATTATTCTATGATCATCTGTCATAGGATTTGGATTAAAACGCTTGTCTTCTTCTAAAGTTAGAGATACTTTACTTGTGCCTAAGAGAAACATCCCTTCTCGGTGAAGTAATGTTCCATTGCACTGTAGTTCTATCCTTCGTCTCGAATCCGAGTAATTGACCTGAGATAGCCTCCACTGAGCATTAGCTCCAACAGTTCTTTCCCTGCAAAAAAAAAAAAAAAGAAAAAATCAAACAATGGATGATAAGAAGTTGTAGTGAAATTTTATTCATGATGAAAGAAATTATAACATTGGAATTAACTAAGAAAACAAATTAGGTCGAAGAAATTTCAATTCCAATTAAATGTATCGATTAGGTCTAGGAGAAAATTTGAAGAAATCTTCAATTGAAAAACACAAAGTGTTGAAATTTACTAACACCCAAATTGAATTGAACAAAAACAGAACTAGCGAAAGATTTAAAGCGTATAAGCGGGACGATTGAAAACCCCAATTGAAGAACATGAAAGGGACAATTGAAAAATGAGGTCTAGGTATTAAACAACAGGAGATATGAGCAAATAAGTAACAAAGAGATTGAAAAAACAAGATACCACAAAATTTGATCGGAAAAGCGAGAGAGGAGAAGAGATATTAAGATTCCATGGAAGAAATTTTTGGAACTGAGTTGACTCCGTTTTATCGTCGATCCTCAGAGCGTCTTTTTTCACACCCCTGCCCAGCTAAAACTAGCAACCATCATTCAAATGATCGCTTGGCCTAAGGAATAAAAAATAACAACTAAGCATGCAAGAAAACAAAACGCCCATTACCGTGATCGTTTCCAAACAAGTGTGTGAAACTATATTTCACGGTTAAATACGGTACTCCGTCGTATCTTGGTTAAAGCATTTCCCTGCTCCTCTACCTAATTGCATTCGAAATTGGGGAGGAAATCAAAACCCGGAAGAAACTTTTGCGAATTAACTCTTGCAATTCATTATGCATTTTTCTTCTCATCAATCTTCACAAAGGCAGAAACAGTAATTCAATTCGAAAAGAGAAAGAAAAACCATAATATTCAGACATCCAGGTAAAATTATGAACTTCTGCCAAATCTTAAAACCTAAATTTTTTTAGAAATGAACACAAGAAGTTATCTTTAATTTCAAATTTTGATTTGGTTTAGAAATTAGAGCTTAAAAATCAAATCTATTATTGAAAGGATTTAGCGTAGTTATTATATATAATTTGTTGATGCAAAGATGGATGTAAGTGAGAGTGAAAATGCGGATCTCGGGAGAGTCATGATTAAAAACGAAAGAATATCTGAAGCTAGTAAAGCGTGCGGGAAGCTAGGAAGCAAACAGGTTAAGACTGTCGGTGGCACAGGATAAATAGTCACATGTCTAGTGTGTTGTCTGCACGTGTGAAGTAACGTGTGGCTGTTCTTAACTTGTACGAACAACTATAAATGTTGTCCATGTATTTCCTTTCTTCTCTAATGAGACTGTCTGTAATTTCTCTGAGAAACAAATGAATATTGTCATAACCATTTACACCATGTTATCATGGTATCAGACAGGTTAGATTAGGGTTTCTTTATCAACCTTTTCTATTTTTCAATTATGT
The DNA here is from genome assembly GCA_023531295.1 of Papaver armeniacum. NCBI lineage: Eukaryota > Viridiplantae > Streptophyta > Magnoliopsida > Ranunculales > Papaveraceae > Papaver > Papaver armeniacum. Next base: position 11,313 of record JAJJWW010001463.1, on the reverse strand, counting down.
ATATTCACATTACTTCTCAAGTATCTGTTGTTGTTCATCTTCATAGTTTGAAGATTTGATTCCTCCTCGTGGTGTTTGTTGGTGATTCTTCAGGTTTTTCAGTTTCAAGATCTCATTCTCTCGATCTTGATCTCTTCCGCTGTTATCTTTCTTTCACAATCTTCAAGATTTGTGATCATTTCTTTTCTTTCTTGAATTTTTTTTGGGTTATTTCTCTCTTTTCTTGAATCTCATATCTAGTTTATGATTCAAGAATTCACATCCGCATCATCGTCTTCAATGGAAAATCCTACAACAATTACGTTTTCTAAGGTTTATCTCAATCAAATCAATAATTTTGTTACTTTGAAGCTTAAGGAAGATAATTACTTTACTTGGAGAAATTTGATGCATCCAGTAATTCAAAGGTACAAATTAATGAAGTTCTTAGGTGGCTCTTTTCCGTGTCCACCACAATACTCATCACCACGCAATGAGGCTAATGGAATTCAAAATCCTAACTATACTGACTGGATTGAAGAAGACTCTAATATCAGAATGTGGATTAACTCAACCATTTCTGATTCTGTTATTGCTTACTTCTCAAGATGTACTTCATCTTATCATCTGCGAAAGAGTATTGAAGAAAGATTTGCAAGAGCATCTTCAAGTCACTCTATTCAGTTTGTTAATTGTGCCATACGCACAAAACTTTTCAATATTTCTCAAGGTAATAAATCAATTCCAGCTCTCATTAATGAAATTAAACTCTTGTCTGATCAGTTAGCTGCATCTGGAGAGATTGTCTCAGATAGAGAATTGGTGGTTATTACTCTCAAAGCACTCAACTCGATTATATTCCTTTTGCTTATGGCACACAATTATAGAGGTTCATCTAGAAGTTATTCTGAAAGAGGTTATTATAGAGGTAGACACTCCAATGCAGGCAGATTTCCCAATCCAGCAATCTTTGCTAGGCACAATTATGGGAGAGGAAACACTAAGCCTGAGATAATTCCTTGTCAAATCTGTAATTCAGATGAACATATTGCACCTAATTGCAATCAAAGATTGAATTTTTCTTACAAAGGAAGAGCACCACCAGCAAACCTCGGTGCATTGTTAGCTGCAGCTGATATTTTTGATAATGATGAGTGGATAGTTGACATTGGAGATAATAATCATATCACCTCAAATGTTGCCGCTCTTTAAGAAACTACTCCTTATGATGGCACAGAAATCATCAATACAACAAGTGGAGCAGTATGCAAATTTCTCATACCGGAAACTCTAGTAAACTTGTGAATGATCATTGTTAAAGCATAGCTCGGTTGAACCTTCCAAGCGTTGGTATGTCAAGTTTGGTTGTCATATTTTAGTGAATCAAAACACATTTTAAGAGTCGCTTGATTATGTACTAGAGTCAACTTCGTATAGGTTAGATTGAAAGTATTAGGATATGAGACATTACAAGTATTGCGAAGACTTGAAGAAGTAAGAAGCTACAACGACAACATCATCCTTCCACTTGAGGTTAGTGAGATTTAACTTGAACTGTTTCATTCCCTAACGTATCTTTCAAGTCGTGCATATTAAAAACGAAACTGCGAAGCATGAATACTCTAGATAGACATAGTATTAAGGAATACAATATGAAGTTTATTGCTTAACCATTAAACTTTGTAGATTAGACATCGACATAATCGTTTAAATGCTATTGTGATTATGTATGGGTATGAGGTGAGGATTTCATCCTAGGAAACAATGTTTTACTTGTGAAGTAAATTCATAAACTTGTTTATGAATCGAAAAGGAAATCACCATGCATTATTGGTATTGTTATTCATTGCATATCTTGTGAACATCCAATATGTGTGATTTAGTATAACCGCTCACGAGTTATTTGTGTTCTTGGTAAAACTATTCACAAAGGCCTGACTTATGTATTGGTATGACTTTTGTTAGTGAAACCGATCTTAAGTAATCACCTGAGATTGTTGATAGGTGTCTAAAACACCTAATTTACTATCTATTAGTTACGCTTTCTTTGCTATTTTTCTTGTGAATTATGTACTTTACGCGTGTTTTTGAGTTATTAGGTACTCTGGAGTCGCATGGACGAAAAGATGGAGAAATCACCCAATTGGAGTAAAAAGGGCAAAATTATCATTTCATGGGCAAACACTATCCGGAGCCCAGTCAAGGTTAAGGGCCAACTCTATTTGAAGGAATACTATCCGAGTGATCAAAGGTTAAGGGGCTGCTATCAAGGATGGCCCTTATCTGGGACTAGGGGTTGGCTGAATCTAATCATTACAACCCTTGATCGAGAGTCCCTTTCTCTCATTTCATTCACCTGAAAAATAAAACCAGCAGCTCTGCTACTGAAACCGCAAGATCGAGAAATTGAAAGGGGATCTGTGGGTTTTCTTGAAATCAACAGATGAGAAGAAATCGAGAAGAAGACAGGAATGGAGAAGGGTGAAGACAAGGTTGTTCAGGATTGGAATTGAAGCCGATATTTGGAAAGGAGATGAAGATGAACTAGGGTTTCAATTAGGTTTGAAGTTGAGGAATGAACACAGAGATTGAAGCCGAGAGATGAGATGGGGTTTGCGGCTAATGAAAGATTAAAGAGCAGGAAGATGAAGAAATCACAAATCTGGAAATGGAAACTAGGGTTTTGATTTGATATTCATGGGTTCTTATGGATCCCAGAGATGGAGCTGGGGAGATTAATGTCGAGCTCAAGTGATAATGGAGGATACGGAAGTTTGTTACTGCTAGAGAGAACGAGAAGTGGGGGAATAGAGTTTGAGTTCTCAAGGAGTCTGGTGGTATTTAGTGACGGCTTGTATGATTTGTTGTTGGTGATGGCAGTGACGAGGTGGAAATGGTTGAGCTGTGAAAGAATTAAGCTGATATGGGTTACAATGGTGGTTTGGAGCTGCAATTCAGATAGCTTTGCAGGTGAATGGAATTATGTTTGGTGGATTCAAGGGTTTGAGGCAGTGCTGCAGTTGGCAAGGAAAGGGAGATGTGTTTTGCTGGATTAGTGAAGTACGGGAATTGCAGAGATGGCTAGGTAGTGGTTCGAGTTGATTTGATGAAGCTGCAGCTGTAATGTGTTGGTGGTGATCGAACGAAGCTCGAGTTTGAGTCTGCAGCTGAGAGTAAGAGCAACAGAGCTGATGGGTTTGAGCAGTCTGAGTTGAAGCTGTAGATGTGTGAATTGAGGGAGGTGTGAAACTGGTGTTGGTGGTTGCAGCTGCAGATGGTGGATTGGCGGATGCTGCTGTTATGTGGAGCTGAAAAGGAGGATGTGCTTGTGTTGCTGTTGAAGACTACAGGCGGAATAGCTTTGCAGGTGATGCAGTGTGAAAGTTTAGTCTGCAGCTGTAATCGTGAATGGGAGCTGGGAGTGCAGGAAGAGCTAAAATGGAGTGATACTGAAATGAGTAATATTGCAGCTTGTCTTGGGACTGTGATGCAAATGCAATTGCAGTTGCTCCAAGTAGGAGATATGTTAATGGCTTGAGATGATGGACTAAAAGTGAAGCTGCAGATGGGTATGAGTCTGTGGTTGAAATTGCAGAAATGGAGTGTGGTCTGAGATTGGCTCGAGAATGAGAGAGCAAGGCATTGGTGGTTGTACCATGGAATTGTAGTGATTGAAGCAATGCTCTGAGCTGTTAGGTGGTAACATGGAACTAAGTTACAGGGATAGATGATGGTGCAATGAGCTACAAAAGCTGTTGGTGTTGTTGAGAAACAATTGCAAGAAATGGAGCAGCTATAATTGATTGAGTGGGGCTTGCAGATGTTAACAATGCTTCTAAGGATGAACTCAGTGGAGATGGCAGGTGGTTGAAATGCCATGAAGTGGTGGCTGGTGCAGTGCAGGACTCAAAGAGTTGAGCCTTGGGTTGAATGCCAGATGGTAAGGGGAAGAAATCAGGGTAAGAAGCAATTGCAGGTGCTGTGACATGGCATTGCATGTGAACTGAAGAGACTAACAATGGGTATTGGAGCTGAAATGGAAGGTTGGGGCAACTAGGAGATTGCAAGTCTCTCAAGTGCCAGTGGATGATTTATTAAGTATTGTGCAAGCTCTGTAGGTGCACTTGGAGCTGTGATGGCCTGGGATTATGGAATTGCAGCAGTGGAAGCAACTGAGACTAATGAGATGGTTTTTGGCATGGATCAGAGTCTAAGTTGAAGAATGGAAGATTGCAAAGAGTTACAGGGCCATAATGGTTGTACTGCATCGGGCCGATGCACAATGATAGTGCGTGACGGCCGACATGTGCATTGGTCTGGCAACTAACCCACTCAGCTGAGCCAGAAGACCAGAATCAACCCTGACTCACCCTGACTCTCCCTGACTCGGTACTTGACCGAGTTGACCTGCCGAGTTGGATCGTTGACCGTTTTGACCCGGTTGACCGGTGACCGGGTGGACTTTGCCGGTCACCTGAGATGTTTTCCGGCGACTTTTCCGGCCAAGTTCCAGTCACAATACCAGATTTCCGGCGACCACTTTTGGGGCATATTTTCTACATGGGTTTCTCTCACTTATGGGCTTGGTGGATTTTCATCTAATGGACTTTGAAGACTAGACCTAATTTTGGAAACAAGAGAGCTATTTAAAGGAAAGACTTCTACAACTTTTGATATATCTTATTCTTGGAACTTTGGAGAGCCGTTTTGTTTACGCTTCTAGGGTTTGCTTTTGTTCATCTTCTTCTTCTTTTCAATTAATATTTTTATGATGAACTCCATAGCTATGAGTATCTAAACATATTATTGGTTATGGGATAAAAGTTGATTTCTCAACATGTTTTTGAATCTATGAATTAGTTTTGTCTCAATAATTTATTGTTTGTGATTCACAATTAATAGTGTTATAAGATTTGAATACTTGTTAGGTTGAGTCCGGAATTAATCCGATTTGCATTCATCTCTAGAGCTATATTAGGGTTTTCAATACGAAAAAGTTGTTTATCCCTGATTCTAAGTAGCATAATTGTGGGTAGTGCTTGTAGTGATATATCCTACTAGTCACAAGTGAATCATAACTTATGTTAAAACGTTTAGTGCTTTTACACATTCGTTTGCATTGATTAGTCTTATTCCATAAAACTTAATGCTTGTAGGGAGTTAAACTTAATTGTGCTTTTACACTTTAGGTTGCTTTCTAGGAAGAATTCACATATGCATCTTTTAATGTGGTTGTGATGAAAACAGGGAATTAACGGGTTATACTTGCGATCAAGGTATCCTAGGACTTTTAGTAAATACGAGATTAAAATACCAATTCTAATCATTGATGAAAATACATGTTTGTGAATGATACTATCCCGTGACCAATATCTTCTCCTTATTGATTATTCCAATTATTTGCTTTGCTTTATTTTATTTTTACTTTAGTATTTCTCTTAAACAACAAACATCCCCCTTGGTTACCTTAGAAACTGAAAATCGCATAACAACAATTGCCTCTCTGTGGATACGAACTCTTCCTTACCTCGTACTTCATTTAAATTTAGTGAGTAAGAAAGTGAAATTATTTTTGACGGATTGACAACCGATCAATTGTATGATCGAGTTTGTGATTATGTAGGACCGAATCTGGGTAAAGGGGAACCGATCCTATGAAGAGGTGCAACACATCACAAAGGGGAATCGATCCTTGTATGAGGTGCAGCAAGTTTGTAGCAGAAAGGGGAACCGATCCTATGGACATGTGCAACACGTTTTTAGGCAAATGGGAACCGATCCTATGGACATGTGCAACACATATAAGTTAGATACCATATATATGTGGGGAACCGATCCTAGTACCTAGTCAACCGAATTTTGGGAAGCTAGTGTGACTATGCACAGTACTCACATGGAGGTAGAACCGAAAGTTGTTTTGGTAGAACTGTTAAACCCATGATTTGTGATTGAGTGTTTCTTGATCAATCGCATAGTTCTTGAAAGTCAGATGAACCAATTCTAAACTTGTTTGGAAGTGTGGGAAATCGGTTTCAAGGTTGTAAGTATGAAAGAGGAATTACAAAGTAAGGATGTCGACACACTTTGAACACAGGCAATAATGTTTATCTTTTATTGTTCAAAGTTATTCCTTAATAGCTACAGGAAGGAAATCCCAGGATCGAAACATAATAAGTTAAGAATATTTTATTTAAGGTTTTCAATTTTATTTTAGGAAAACGAGAATTAGTAATGTGCATTTACTAGTTGAGATTTTCAAAAGAGATTTTCGGTCATTATTTTGGACAGAGCATTTCCAGGAATTATGGAAACCGAATTTGGAATATATTGAATATCTTTGAGAATATTATCGGTTTTGGAAATTCCTTGGTGTCCAAAATTCGTTGTCTATAAAAACTTGAAGTTTGCATTTCTAGCAAACTAATCCTTCGTGACAACAAACTTCCTCGGTTGTGTTGTTACTGGTGAAACCGCCTATTCGGAGAGGAGAGTAACCTAATTAGGTGAAATCTCTTACGGCCGCTCATTTTAAAGACTTCTTTGGGATTGATAAGCTCTACGAGTACCGTTGGTGGGAAACTAGATAATTGCGGTTTATCTTGTGTTTTCGATTGATTTGATTGACTAACGGTGGTTGAACTTTGATTTCACCTAGTTTGTTTATTCTTGAGAATCTTCTCTTCTGATATAAGATTCATTCAAACTAGATCGAAGTTTCAACGGGGCTCTTTAGACTGTTGTTAGTGCTAAAGACGATCTTGTGATAATCCATTGTTAACAGACTCCGTTCTGTGCGTGATTGATCACAAGAGATTCAAGTTGTTGTGTGCAGGTGTTTATTGAAGATCTAAAAGATTTGAAGACAAAGAATATATTGAAGATTTCTGATTTTGGGTTCATAATCTTTGGTGTGCACAATACTTGTTTCGGTATAATAGGATCCAACTATAATCAGTTTATCCTTGTGGTAGATTAGATTTTTTAGTTGTGTAGATCGGCATCAATATAATTCTTTGTGATTAAAAGTATTGATTGCAAAATCTTAACAATTACTTCGGTAGTTGAACATAAGATAAATCTAAGAACCTGATGAAGGAGTTTATTGAGATAAACAGAAGAGCCTTTGTCGAACTCATATCACTTGGTTGAAGAGAGTTGATACCAAACAGATTTGTTGCTCCTTTACTGTTTGGAATACGAACCAAAGGAATTGTTCCAAGTACGTGACTTATTCATAGGTCGGAGGCGTGGGAATACAGACGAAACTAGGTGAACTATAGGTTTAGTTGCTTGGTCTCAACTATACGAAGTTGGTTTAATTTTGTGTAGCGGATTAATCCTGAGAGTATTCAATTCTGGACAAGGTCCTGGGGTTTTTCTGCATTTGCGGTTTCCTCGTTAACAAAATTTTGTTGTGTCATTTACTTTATATTTCCGCATTATAATTGTTTTATTATAATTGAAGTAAATTACACAAACGTTAATTCATATTTATTTGATAAGCAATCCTATTGTGTTTGGTTAAGTCCGAACCCTTTTATCAAGTAAACATACTTCGTTGTTGTATTGTCTCGATCTCGTATCCATAGACGATCACACGAAGTGTGAACCGATTAGTTGTATTGTCTCGACTCAGTCCATAGACAATCACTTTCGGAGAAAGGACTTATAGGTAGGAAAAGTTTTAGCTTGAGGTATATTTGGGTACCCTCGCCTTTTCAATTGGTATCAGAGCACGCAAACACGAAAAGATCTAATAATCTGTGTTTGGTGTGATCCAACCTATAAGAATGAACTCGAGTTCTCATGAATCGACTTCAATTAACGTACCGCCAAGATTTGACGGATCAAACTATCTATGGTGGAAATCTTTTATGAAATATTTTCTTCAATCATGAGACTTTAATACATGGCTATTAGTCATCGATGGTTATAATTACCCAATGGTAGAAAATTCGGAAACTGAGTTTAAACGCTTAGTGGAGTTTTCAAACGAAGAAAAGGCTCTTGGAAAGCAGAATTCAGATGGTTTGAATGCTATAATACATGCTGTAAGCCGTGATCTACAACATCATGTATATACATGTCAAACTTCGAAAGAAGCTTGGGATAACCTTCAGATCGTATTCGAAGGAAACACTTCAGATAAAGAAGCTAGACTTCAAACTCTTACGTCCGATTGGGAAAACCTTCGAATGGATGACAACGACACCTTTGAAGAGTTTCATTTTAAACTCTCTGAGATAATTAATGCATCTTTCTCTATTGGAAAGACTATCTCTGAAAAAGATATAGTATGCGAAATTCTCATATCGTTGCCATCTAGATACGATTCTAAAAAGCATGCAATCATTGAAGCTAATGATCTTTCGTCTCTATCTAGAAGTTCCTTAGTTGGAAAACTGAAGATATTTGATCAAGAAAATTTGTCTAAACAAAAAGACAATCTGGCCTATAAAACCATAAAAGGGGTTTCGACTCATATTAGGAAAATTAGAAGATCGGGAAGATCTAATCTGCAAGATGAAGCTGAACTAAATCATCATTTGTCTCTTAACGATTCAAGAAACTATTGAGACATTGAAAAAGAGAATCTCATGTGTCAAAAGGTAAAGCTGTTCCTTCACATAATTAAACATGAAGACACCTTTGGATGATGATGATATTATTCCTCAATGCTACAAGTGTAGATGGTTCGGTCATATCTCTCCGACTGTCCAACTAAGGACACACAGTGGAAAAGAAATGCTTATACTGCCATACTTGATTATTGTCCTAATGAGAATGATCAAGTTAATGAGATAGATCATGTTGCAACTATTGCAGAAGTCTATGACTCTGAAGTTCTTCCAACCCTAGATACTGAAGAAGAGTTTACTCCTTCGATTTTCAAAAATTTATTTCCATGTAAAGATAAAATAACTCACCTTCTTGAATATGACATCATTGGAATAAAATCATCGCTTAATCAACTCAAACTGAGTTTTATGAATGATAAAGAAAAATTTAACAAGCAACTAAAGAAAATCGAAGTTACTCAATGCTCTAAAAAGGTACATGTATCTAAACTCATTCTCGATATTAAGCGTTGTCAAGATGAGATAAGGAAGTTAAAAGCAGAAAATCAGAGTATAAGAGATAGACTCAATTGCTTTGATAAATCATCGCCTTGTATGAATGCATCAAGAGACAAGGAGGTAAGGATAAATAAATCTGTAAAATCTAGATCCAGAAAAAGCAACAATTCTGGTGTTTGCTTCCTGTGCAAGCAAAAAGGGCATCTTCAAAGGCAATGTCCTGATACTAAACAGAGAGAGAGAATGTATAAAACCGAAAAATCAAGATCTAAGTACAGATCAAAGATCTCTTCAAAACAGGAGAATAAGTTTTTCGAACATCATGATCTTACATTAAAATTAAAAGTTAAACCTAAAAGTTCAAACATAATGTCTCCTCAACCATGTAAGATTGTTGAAATCTTCAAGGGAGAAATTCAACAACCAAAAGGTGACCACCTAATCAAGTTATCATGGATCCTTACTTATTACCCTTAAAAGTATATAGTAAGGATATAAATGTAAATATTTTTGGGTAAAAATATTTCTAAAAATTGATTTGCGGTTAAGAATTTAAGTGAGATAATATTCTCAAAGATTTTTGAGAAATTTTTTTAGAACTTATAAGAGGAAGACCTCTTACTTCATTTTCATAGAGATTTGACAAGATGTTTACCTCTAGTTGTAGCTCTCGCAAAACCGAAAAAAGTCTGGACTATATTGTTTCCTAACAAGAAACTTCGTCTCGAATCTTCGATGGCGATTTTGATTCATCTCCAGAACTTCAACAGGATACTCCTAATGAAGAGATCTCTTCTCAAATGATAATCTTCTCAGAATCTTTCACTAAAATTAGATCTAATTTTATGTGAAGTAAGGAACATGGAAAAGGATTTGCGAAAGGAAGTTAAGGAAGTCAATGACAATGTTGTTAGTCTTGAATCAAGCCTAGTGATTATAGAAGATGATTGGAATCCGGTAAAATCCTCCTCGATCTGGTTTCAACCTTGAAGGATGATCTAAAAGGCGGAATTTAGAAAAGGAAAATAGACATCAATTTTTGATTTCTTTCAATGATTGTATTAAGTCTATTATGAATAAAATTATTTGATTTATAATTTTTCTTGTGACGGTTTTTGATTTACATAGCCTGTGCTTGAATGCTTTACTATTGCTATGGATATTTATGGGATGTTTGATTTCGGTTTTATTACCTTGATACTCGATCTCATAATGTTGTGAACCCTTATGGTTTGGGTGACTTTTTGATTTAGCATGATTAAGTTCTAGCCCATGTTGGTAGGCTTTATCAAAGGATCATGAGGGGTTCTGGTAGAAACAATATGTGAAAAAGTCACAGTATGTTGAATCGGTTTTGGTTTAGCATAAAAGCATATGTGTTTCGACGGTTTTCAACTTTTACTTGCAATTGTTAAAACCGGTTTTCAACCTTTCTTGGGTAAAGGTTGGTTGTTGTTATTCTTTTGTTTTGCATAAGGATGACAACATAATGATATTTCGATATCAATTCTCCCTGGAATAAGATGCAAATATATTGGAGAAGCGGATGCAAAATTTGAGGTAACAATGTTGTTAGTTGATTGTTTTCCTGTTTAAGAAAAGCCTGATTTTATTTCATATATATTTTGCTTTTGCTTAACAAAATTTCGGTACAATTGATGTTTTATTCCATGATGTGTGTATGGATGTGTGTGTGATTCAATTGTTTCCGGTTAAGAAAAACTATTGTTATCTTGCTTTGTTGTGTGGTATCAATTGTTTAGGCGGTGTAATTGCGGTGTTGTAATGTCTATGTTGTTTCAATTGCTTCCGGTTGAGGTAAATAATTATGCAAGTTGATTTATTTGGTTTGTATGAATTATTTATGGCTTAACGATTTACGGGATGGATTGTTTAGTCCAATTCGATTCCGGATAAGAGAAACTAAAGGTTATCTTAGTTAGACTTATCAAAGTGGAGGTTTAGGTTATTCAAGTCTAATCGAATGCCTTAACAAGAAATGCTAGTTAACTAACCTAGTACTTATCTTGTTTAAAACTTAAAGGTCTAAGTTATATGGATAATTAGAACCTGATGAGAAAAATAGAGTTATCTTTATTTTGGTCTTATCGAATGAAGCGATTGTATTTGTACAATCGGTTTAGCAAAGGGACTAAGGTGCTTAGTTGATTTTTGGTTTGCTAAACTAAATTGGGAAAATTGCTTTGGGAAATTGTTTCCTTGATAACATATTGTTGATGGTGGTTTTTAACTTAAG
>JAJJWW010001462.1:0-24420 GCA_023531295.1 Papaver armeniacum | reverse complement strand
TCACTGACTTGGTTATACAGCCCTGGTCGGAAGTTAATTAATTCGAGTGAGACGCTCGTACACACCGGATACGATGCATAAAATACGTGATACTACATAAGCCTTCCAACTTCTGGTCTTGGTTATTAATTTAGTATTACATGATACCTTTGGATCCAGTCCACATAGTTATCAATCATGTCTGGGCAGGATACATCGGGGTATTGGTACGCGGTTTACGGCGTGCGACGTCTGACACTCCCAAGTGTCAGGGGTGTTTGAATCCATCCATGGATAACTCAACCCTAAATTGAGGAAACTATCTCTCAATCATTTACTTTGTCTCGAACCATGAAATTCGAGAGTTGTGAGGCTAGGTGATGAAAGTGAAATTGAGCTACGAGATGTGTTGTTGAAAATTGAAGAAGACACGAAGCGACGCAAATGGATTTATGGATTGATTTCGGATGAGGGACCGAAGAAGAACTGGGTATGTGTTGAAGGATTTGATGTTACATCCGTGAATAAGAGAATCGATTCGATGGTGAGGTTAGAACAGACCGAGTTCGATAGAGTGAAGTATGAATTTCGGATCGAGAGTAAGAGGGGTTTCAGTGAATTAGAAATTGATTAAGCTCGGTTGAAGGAAGAGAAGAAGGGCTGGTTGAGATCGGTGGATGAGGGAAAATGGAGGTATGATCTTGTTGCTCGATTCTTTGGGTTTGAGATGAAATTGATGAAGAAGGCCCGGTGGGAGAAGATGAATCTGTATGAGATTGATGTTGTGAATTGGAGAATGGAGATATTCGAGATTCTAGGGTCTGTGGTTGCTCTGTGATATGATGAAGGGTTGAAGATTACGGTGGTGGAATTTAAGGCAATGGTGGTCAGTTGCGGTATTAAGAGAAGCAGCTCAGGTTAGAAAAGGCACTGATGTTTGTGTTGTGGCAAGATGGAATGAGCAGGTAGTGGTGTTGCTCAGTGGCAAAGGAGTTTCTGCTGGTGCTGCTGGGATTGAAGCAAAATGGCTCAGTGGACCAATTCAGGTCAGAGCTGGTGAGCTCAGGTCATGGTGTTGGCCTGGCCTGAGGTATTGTTGGCTGGTGACCTGTAGTTGGAGGCAGTGAGTGCAACTCAATGGGTTGAGCCACAATGGATGACAGAAGTTGATGGTTGGCTAATGTTAGCTGGGTGCAGTGGAGCTGTTGCCAAGGCTCACTTGTTTGAAGTGAAGTGATATTGCAGGTCTGGGTCTGTGGCTGGTGTTTTGCCATGGGTTAACTGAAATGCTTGCCAGGGAAGGAAGAGGTGGCTGGTGCTGACACTTAGAACTGAAGTTGCAGGAGTCATTGCAAGAAGTGATGGCAATACAGGCTTGGTGCTGCAACTATTGTAGTGAGATGGAGTTGCAGCATAGATGGAGGTGGCAATAAGCTTTAGTGAAGTGCAGGTGCAATTGGGCTTGTGATTTGAATCTGGTGGCTAAGGTTCTGTGTTGGAGGTGGTCTTGAATTGCGGTGGGATTGGTCCGCGAGAGATGGAAGTCATGAATGTTCTTGGATGTGTTTTATGCCATAGAAAGCTGAAAAGGAAGAGCGGTACGGGCACCTACGATGATGTTAGGATTCTTTGTCCGCGGGATTGAATGGCCAGAGGTGATGAAGCTTGTGGCTGTGGTTCAGGTGGAGGTAATGATTGCAGAAATGGGTATGGTGCTGTTTCTGGAGGGAGTTGATTGAATTGCAGGGACTATGTGAGACAGGATGTTGCAGGTGGTAAAGCATGAGCTGGTGGTCTGGAAAGCGGTTGGTTGCAGCAGCAAGAAGCTACATAGGATGGTGGAGTTGCTGTTGAAGTGTAGGTACTGGAACTGAGAATGAATCAGGGAGGTGAAGTTGCAGAATGCACAGCCATTACGGCTGAGGCTAAAGCACCAGGATTGTGCATCACAGCATTGAGCCTGTGCAATGGCATGGCCTGGTTTGGCCACTCAGCCCACTAACTCACCTGACCCGATCCAACTCTCTCGACTCGGTCGACCCAGTTAAACCGTTGACCACGATCCGGCCCGTTGACCCAAGTGATCGGGCGACTTTGTTTGGTCACCGGAGCCGATTTCCATTTGTTTCAGCTTATTTCCCCACAATACTCGGACTTCCTAAGGTGCCAGATTTTGGGGCATATATTTTCACATGGGTTTCTCACACATGGTTCATGGGCTTGGTGGACTTTTTGGTGATGGACTTTGAAGACCTAATTTTGGAAAGTGTGAAGGTTATAAGAAGGAGTTTCTATTCTTTTATTATGACGTAATTTTCTACTGGAGTTTTGGAGGAGAGCGATTCTACTAGGGTTTGCTTCCATTTTTTTTACATGTTCTTCATTTTATTTTTGATAATAATTATGTTGAATCAAAATACTATGAGTAACTAAATACCTATTATTGGTTATGGGATAATAAGTGGATTTCACAAATAAGTTTTGATTCAATGAATTAGTTTTGTCTCAAGTTTATTGTTTATGATTCATTGTTAATATTGATATGATTTGATAGTTTGTTTGGTTGAGTCCTAATCAATCCGATCTACTTTCATATCTAGAGCTATATTAGGGTTTTCAATACGAAAACGTTGTCTATCCCTGATTTTGAGTAGCATAAATGTGGGTAGTGCTTGTAGTGATATATCCTACTAGTCACATATGAATCGTAACTTGGGTTAAATCGAATTAGTGCTTTTACACATTTTGGTTGCCTTGATTAGTCTTATTCCAGAAAACTTATTGCTTTTAGGGAGTTAAACTTAATTGTGCTTTTACACTTTAGGTTGCTTTCTAGAAAGAATTCACATATGCATCTTTTAATGTGGTTGTGATGAAATCAGGGAATTAGCGGGATACTCTTGCGATCAAGGTATTCTAGGACTTTTAGTAAACAAGAGATTAAAATTTCAATTCTAGTCATTGTTGAGAATACATATTTGTGAATGAAACTATCCCGTGACCAATACTTTCTCCTTATTGATAAATTTTATTATTACTTTGCTTTCAATTTATTTTTATTGCTTTGAAACATCAACATCCCCCTTGGTTACTAAGAAAACCGAAAATTTGCATAACAACATAAGCCTCTCTGTGGATACGAACTCTTTCTTATTGCATACTACTTTATTTTAGTGAAGCAAGAAAGTGAAATTATTTTTGACCGGGTGACAACCGATCAGAAATCAAGAATATAACTACTGCTCTAGACTTTCTCTCCACTCTAAAAAGATCTCCCCCTCTCTCAAGCCTGTTCGGCTCTTTATATAGGATATACATAGTGGGTGACAGCTAAGCTTTGTCCTTTATTTTCGGATCCGGCTTGCGATATTCTCTGCAAGTATACAAATGTTAAATTTCGCAACACTCCTAAATCTCGCTAGATCTCCACAATTTTCTCATGTTTAGGTATCGTCATCATTGCGTCATTTACGTAACGATCTGCGATATCTTCGCGGTGTATTGTATAAAGATTTCGCGAAAAGGTATTGATGTTGCGATATTCTGATCCTACACATACCTTGTTAAAAATGTCTTTTTAAGGATTTTCCAAAGCATACCTCTTGACATGATTCTCGTAAGAAGATCTTCTATAAGGATTTTGTTCCTTATTTGTGAATGTTCCTGCGATTGTGTAAGATATTCACACTCGAAGTTTCTTCGATTTGCATTCATTACACAAAGCCATTTTTTGTTCCAAATAATCTCGCGATTATTTTGAAGGTCGAGTGTTTCACGCTTTCCTTCACAAATTCTTACATTTAGTTGAATAATAAGTTCTAATACATCTTCCAGGCTATCAATGGATTTCCCTTTTCCAAAAGGTTTTGATTTTGTTGAAAAACCTTTGTAATCCAACCATTAGTTCAGATTAGAAGGATGGTGAATCAGAGTTCTTCTGACTTTCTTGAAAAGAAACAGAAGATTTTTCACCACTAATTGGAGTCGGATCCAAAACATGCTTTGAACCAGGTACTTTTTCCTTTTGTTTTGAATGCATTCTTTTCTTACCATGAACATGATTCTCAATCAATTTATCAGTCAAAGACTTTGTTCTTGATTTTAGAAAAGAATTACGAGACCAATTTCCATTGACCCTTTTTGAGAGATTATTCTCAACATCTTGATGTACATTAACTGAGTCCTTCAAAAGTTTAACTTTGCTTTTCTTATTTCGAATGATGTCTTATAGGTTGGATCTCACCAAACACAAATCGTTAGATCTTTTCGTGTTTGTCTGCTCTGATACCAATTGAAAAGACGAGGGTACCCAAATACAATCACAATCTTTTTGTTTCAACCTATAAGTCCTCTTAACAAGTGTGATCGTCTATGGACTAAGTCGAGACAATACAACGACTTTGGTATTCACACTTTGTGTGATCGTCTATGGATACGAGATCGAGACAATACGACAAAAAAAGTGTGATTACTTGATAATAGGTTCTGACTTAACCAAACTCTATAGGATCACTATCAAGTAATACAGAGTTAACGTAAAGTGCAATTTACGTTAATTACAATTATAATGCGGAAAGATAAAGTAAATGGCACATCAAGATTTTGTTAACGAAAGCCGCAAATGCGAAAAAAGCCTGGGACCTAGTCCATAATTGAATACTCTCGAGAATTAAGCCGCTATACAAAATCTAAACCAACTTCATATAGTTGAGACCAAGCAACTACCCCTAGTTCACTTAGTTTCCTCGGTAGCCACATGTGCTTAAGATTCAAAAGTCACGCACTGGTACAATTCCTTTGGATCGTATTCCAAACAAAGAAAGACAATGATTATGTTTTGTAACAACTCTATTGATTCTTTAAGATAAATATATCTTAAGTCATACGCAAAGGCTCTTCCGTTTAATCGAATAAACTCCTTTGTCTGGTTAGATCAATCTAACTTTAACTATCGAAATAGTCAAGTCTAGATTCACAATAAATCAGTATAGATCTCAAATAGAAACTATAAAGCGATGCCGATCTCACGCAACTAATCAATCGAATAAGATACGAAAACCAATAAGAAATTTTCTTCATCTTCAAATCTTCTTTAGTCTTCAATAACCTGTACAACACCACTTGAATCTCTTGTGATCAATCACACACAGAATGGAGTATGTTAACAATGGATTATCAAAAGATGTCTTTAGATCCAACAACAAATCTAAAGATCTCGTCGATACTTCGATCTAGTTTGAGTGAATCTTATATCAGAAAAGAAGATTCTCAAGAATAAACAAACTAGGTGCAATCAAAGTTTGAACAAGCGTTAGTCAATCAACTGAAAACTAATAACACTGCAATTATCTAGTTTCCGACCAACGGTACTCGTAGAGATTCTTGATCCCACAGAAGTCTTTAAACGAGCTGTCGTAAGAGATTTCACCTAATTAGGATACTTTCCTCTCCGAATAGACGGCTCCACCAGAAACAACAAGAAATGAAGTTTACCTGGCTCTTAGGATAGTTTTCCATAAATGCAAACTTGGGTATTTATAGATCAAGGATGTTTGGACACCAAGGAATTTCCAAAACTAATCATATTCTCAAAATTTGCAATGAATGGAAAAATTCGGTTTTCCTAATTCCAATAAATTCTTGTCCCATATTTCCGAAATATCTCAATATAAAATCTCCAATTAGTAAATACACATTACTAATTTTTATTCTCTAGAGATATGCATTTAATTGACAATTAAATCATATAAAACCAAAAACTTAATTAAAAGATTCTCAATTTATTTCGGCACATGATCTCCTTGAGTACTAAGGAATATCTTTGAACAATAAATGATAAGAGTTACTACTCGTGTTCAAAGTATGTTGACATCTTTTCTCTGTAAATCCTTATTTCATATTCACATGGATTTACATTCTTGGAATCGATCATACCACACTTACAAACAAGTTTGGATTTGGTTTCCCAGTATTCCAAGACAACTATGTGATTGATCAAATATCAAATCATATACATGGGTTCAATCGGTTCTACCAATCACTAGGATCGGTTATACCTTACTATGGAAATACTTGTGATCGGTCACACCAATCACTAGGATCGGTCACACCAGTTATAAGGATCAGTTCCATCTACACATGGTATTGTTTGTGATCGGTCACACTAGTTACCGAGTTGGTTGCACCAATTACCAGGACCGGTTACCAATTACAAGGATCGATTACACAACACTCGTGATCGGTCACACCAATTACAAAGATCGATCATACCAACACATGGTGATTACTTAGGATCGGTTACACCAATCAATAAAAACCAGTCATACGAAATCATAAGTCAGCATCATGATTAGTTATACCAAGATACATAACATAGTTAAGATCGGTTTTACCATCTCACACATATTGGTCATCCAAAGATTTGCAATGAATAGCTAGGACCAATAAGCCTAATGATTTCCCTTTCGATTCACGAAACAAGTTCATGAATGTACTTCCTTTAAAACGAACGTAAATCATTGTTTCCTAGGATGAAATATTTACCATAACCCATTCACATAATCATAACTATATATACAAGATTATGTCGATGTCATATCTACGAAGTTCAAAAGATAAGCATTATACTTCGTAGTCTAATTCCTAATACTATGATCATGTCACATCAATAGAGTATTATACAATATGTACAATATATACGACTTAGCGATTATGTTTTCAATATAGCACGGCTTGAAAGATATGTTAGGAATGAAACAGTTCAATTACTAACCTCAAGTGGAAGGATGATATCGTCGTTGTAGTTCGCTACTTCTTCATATTCTTCAGGTCTTCGGAGTAATACTTGAATGTCCTAGACTTTCTAGTCTAACCTAAACAAAGTTGACTCTAGTATTTAATCAAGCGACTTTAGATTTGTTTTGACACACTAAAATATGACAACCAAACTTGACATATCAACGCTTGGTGAGTTCAACTGAGCTGTGCTCTAACACAGTGCATTAGAGAATGGTCTGGGAACCCACCCGCAAATGCGATTGGGACGGATCCGCTCCCCGTATTTTAGACCAAATGCTCATCCCCAATTTTCTCCAAATGTGAGCTCATTTATTTAAGAATGTTTAAAGGGTTATTTGGTTTTTGGTACTCAGGTTTTGACCAAAAACTGGCTTTGTTCTAACATTTGTCCAGCCTTTACATTTGGTCTAACGACCAACATTGACCCACGTTGACAGTGTTAAATTTTGACTTCCGTTAAGTAAAAATAAACTAATTACTTGGCGCAGTTAACATTTTCGTTAGCACATGTGCCTCCCGTTCGGCCTTTCTTCACACTTGTCCAAACCGAGTAAATGCCTGGCGACTAGCTATTACTTCCTCTGTTGACTCAACAATCTTTAATTTCTCAGTTTCCCTTTCTTTCTCTCTGTTCTTCTCAGCTGTAGCACTGCTGTCTCATACCAAATCTCCACCAGTGCTTCTAGCATCATTCCATGTCTTCAATCAGTGACATTAAACCACACAAATCAAACTCGAGCCCTAAGTTTCAATTATTCTGTAAATTCATCTTCAATCTACCACCACTATAAACCCTAATTTTACCCCTAACTTCTCAATCTTCTCCATCAAAGTGCTCAAAACCAGAACCAACTCGAGTTATAATCAATACCCATTCTTCATAATCCCAGCAGAATCAATTCCCATCTTAATCTACCATCGATTCTGCCTGTGTCATCTATAACAAACCCACAAAATTACCTTATGCTTCACTTTCAATCTCGGACTAAAAGTCTAAACCTAACTTCCAAGTCCATCCGGATTCGCGAATTCTTCTCAATCATCTTCGATTAACATAATATAAGAACATAATAAGTGAATCTAAGTCAGATAAATTTGGGGAAGGTACAGGATGGTAGAGGAAGACGAGAGGAGAGAAGAAGATGGGTTAATTCTTTCCGGTTCAAAATATCTAAAGAAAATATATATCGTAGCCCTGGATCTTGAGGTAAAGGTGGGGATCTAAGTGCAGCCGTTGGATCAGTATCTAAGGTTAAGGACTTGTTAGGTCATTGTTAGTAAAGTTATATATATATTAGTAATTGACCATTTAACATGGTCAACGCGGGTCAACGTAGGTCTTTAGAACAAACGCAAAGGCTGGACAAATGTTAGACCAAAGCCAGTTTTTGGCTAAAACCTAAATACCAAAAACTAGATAACCTTTTAAAAAGCTCGTTAAAACAATTTTAGACCCAACATTAGGCTATTTCCAATTTTCCATCAACTAAACTGATTTTGAGTCTAATTTTCCATTTTTCCATCAACTAAATTGCATGGTGCTTGTGGAAAGAAAGTTGTTATAAGGTTTTTCAAAACAGAGATATTAGTACTCAGAATATAGCTAGATATGATACCGTCTGCATAGTGATTCTATCAAAGTTCTAAATGATTAGAATATTATTGCTCATTCTCAAGTTGTTCATCCTGTTGAAGAAGAAACTATCGAGGATTTTGCTAACAATTGTATAATTGTTATATGTGATATATCATTTGACTCAAATACTCACAGATCTAGTATGACAGATGTTGCAGGAACTATAAAAACTATAAACTTATATTTGGCATAAAAAAACAAGCTGAGTGAGCTAATAGCCTAGCATTTTCTGGAGCAGCCAAATGGATCAAAAGTCTAGGTCACACCCACGTCTTCATTAAAAAAGATTCAAAGAATGTTACAAGCTATTTAAATAAAACATCCAACCAGATTAGCTGGTTTACTGAATCAATTTTAGATGGTTAAGAAGAGAATATAACGTCAGCTCGGTCAGGAGGTGCAAGTGGAAAAGTGGGATCCGGAGTAGAGATCACCAATCACCCAATTTTTTTTACAGTTATTACTATAGTCTTTTTATTATTTTTTCACAGTTCAGTACCTTGGTAGAAATTTTAATGGCACGGCCGACAAAGCTGTTAAATTCAGTAGAAGGAGCAATATAACAAAAGAATGGGGTATTTATCCCCATTTTATCCTTTAAATTTTGTATTCTCTATTTATTTTTTTTGAGGAAAAAAGGTTATATATTAAAGAGAAAAAAATGGAATGTACAAAGGTATTTACAGGGAAAAAGACCCCAAAAAACCAAAAAAAAACCTCAAATTACATATGAATGACGTCCTCCCATTGATGAACAATGCGGTTCATTGTAAAGGTCTTAAAGATGTCTGTTGTGGGAGCTCCACGAGGCTAATGTTCATCTTGATAGCATACAACATTTCATCCCTTATCTCTACGCCTTGATCCGTGCCTCCTTCATTTCTTTCAATCCATAATTCCCAACCAACGGCGAAAGGTAGTAAGTGCCAAATTACCTTAATTCTTCTCCCACTCCAAATATTCTCCAGGCGAGCAATAAGTCTTGAACGTATGGAAACACCCAAACAACTTTTAAAGAAGCCAAAAGTTCTCCCAGATGAACCTTGAAAACTCGCAGTGCATACAAATATGGTCTTGTGTCTCTTCCACGCTATTGCATAAAAGGCACAAGTTCGGCGAATTTCTACCCTCGCCTATAACATGGTTCTAGTTGGTATGGATCTTTGCATTGCAGCCCACAACATGAATTGGACCTTCGGTGGACCTTCACTACCCCGTGTGATACCCCAATCCCGGCTCGGCGTGCGCAAACTTGACGTAAAGAGCTTTTGAAGACCAATCCCCAACTATCTCATCCTCCTCCCCTTGCACCAAAGTCACGTTTCTTGGGTCGTGTTTGATCTCCCGTAAGATCGATACTTTCGGCGAGGTTTAAAACCCTAGCAAACTCGAAATTCCACGTTACGCTTCTCATCTCGGCTACCATACGCATCTTCGTGTGCTCGGTTTGAACAATTTAGGGTACTTATCCTTGAGAACTCTATTTTCCAGCCATCTGTCATGCCAAAACCTTAATCTTCTACCATTCTTTACCTGGATAACAACAGAGTTAGAGAAATCATCAGTAGCCTTGAGAATCTCAAACCACAAACTTCTACCAATTGTTTCCTTAACCTGTAAAGGAACTAAAGCCATCTCATCCGCATTAGATTTTTCACACATGTCTGCCTCCACTAAGCATTTTTCTCCTTACTGTATCTTCCATGCCACTTCGCCGACAAAGCTCTATTTATAAACCTTAGCTTCCTTATACCTAAACCACCCTTTTTCCTAGGTTTTGAGACCTTTTCAAAAGAAACCCGCCTCATATTCTTAGTTGTATCATCCTCACCCCATAGAAACTTCCTTATAATGCTATTCAATTGCCTTTCCACAGAATCATATAGTAAACAGACATGAAGTAAACTGCAACACTTTTCAAAGTACTCTTGATTAAAGTTACTCTTCCGGCTTTATTTAAAAAATTTCTTTTCAAGGAGCCAACTTCTTTTTCATCCTCTCAATGACCACATCCCATATAGCCGCACTTCTTTTACTTGCACCAATTGGCATTCCCTAGGTAATTAATTGGTAGTTTATCAATTTTGCACCCGGTTCCAAAGCCAAATCTTGTATCAAATCATCAACACCAATACTTGTCATCGAACTTTTATCTAAGTTCAACTTCAAACCAGTTAATACTTCAAACATCAACAAAATAATTAACAATCTTCTTACCTCTTCCTTAATCGCCCCCAGAAGCACAATCGTATCATCAGCAAACTGAAGATGAAAAACCATCGTACCTCCTTCCTTAACTTGAAAACCAGCTAATCTTCCATCAACTACTGACTCATTAATAGAATAGAAAGAACCTCCACCACTAACAAAAACAGAAAAGGTGATAGAGGGTCACCTTGTCTAATCCCCTTAGATGGATTTATTCTGTTTGTTGCTTCTCCATTAACCAATATAGAAAATTGAGCTCCTGTGACACACCAGTTGAATCCATTGAATCCACTTATCCCAAATCCATTTCTCCTCAAAATACTAAACAAAGAAGGCCAATTAACATTATCAAACGCCTTTCCATATCAATCTTGCATAGAATCCCAGGTTTTTTCTGCCTTAACCTACTACCAATATACTCATTAGCAATTAGAATACCATACAGAATTTGCTTATGTTTAACAAAAGCACCCTGAGCATTTGATATTAGAGTAGGCATAACCACCTTGAGTCTTTCTGCAAGAAGTTTAGAAATAATCTTGTAAAAACTGCTAATAAGACTTAGCGGCCTAAAGTCCTTAACAGTATCCGAGTCTTCCTTCTTTGGGATAAGTTTAATGAAAGACATGTTCAGTCTCAATCTAGCTTACCTTTACAATGGAATTCGTTGATTGCAGCTATTACCTCCACCTTCAAGAAGCTCCAGCAAGCCTTAAAAAACTCAATGTTGTAACCATCCGGGCCTGGGGATTTATTAGAACCACATCCTTTCATAGCAGCAACAACCTCTTCTTCTTCAAACTTTCTTTCCAGCCACCCTTGTTGAACAACATCTATGCTCTTAAACCTCATTGCCTCAAAAGAAGGAGAAACTGACGAAGAAGTTGTGAAAAGAGAAGTATAATACTGTTGAATCTCCCTTTTTATTACATCTTGATTGAATACATCTACTCCTGAAACTTCCATCTTAGAAATACAATCTCTTCTCCTCTTTGCATTAGCAATCTTGTGAAAATAATTTGTAGTTTTATCGCCATACTTAAAACCATTTACTTTAGCCCTTTGAAACGCCATCCTTGCTCTAGTTGTCTTAACATTGTTTAAATCAACAAACAACTTAGCCCTTTTTGCTCTTTGCGCTGTACTTAAAGCCTCTCCTTCTTCTGCCAAGTTCAACACCTTAATCTTCTCAGATAGTACCTCCTCTTCCTTCTTAACATTCCCAAAACGTTCTACTCAGTTTTTTATAAAATACTTCGGAGTTTTGAAGTTTTCGAACAACACATAATCCTGGAGTTCCTACAAACTCCAAAGCCTTCCACCAAGTCTCCACCAGTTTAACAAAATCAGGATGTTGAAGCCAATGATTCTCAATCTTGAAACTTGAATGAACTCTAATATTAGGTGTTAGTTCTAGCAATAAAGCATTATGATCAGAAATAGTTCTTATGTACAGACACTGTTTGAGTTGCATTGCTAAACTTAGCATCGAGAGAAGTGCAAACTAGGAATCTTTCCAACCTACACAACAAAGGGTCATCGTGCTTATTACTCCACGTAAAAGCACCTCCATTCAGTGGTAAGTCAATTAATTCTTGTCCAAGAATAAAATCATTAAGGAAGTTCATATTCCTTATATCGCCACCACTTCTATTCCTCTCACCGTCACTTCTAACAGCATTAAAATCTCCCACAACTCACCAAGCTTCAGTACACCAACTCCTAACATCACCAATATCAGCCCAGAAAGTCTCTCTCAAAGTATAATCACAAGGCGAATAGGCGTTTGTCAGAATAAACTTGAAGCCATTACTTAAATTGAAACATGCAAGAGATTGAATTAAAACCCAACCTTTTATCGAGTAACTCCAGCTCCGTATCATTCCACACTGTTAATAACCTTCCGCTGTTTCCTGCACTTCCTTGAGATGGTAAAAATTCCCAACCAAACTCTGAATCAAACCAAAGTTCTCGAAGGAAAAAACTGAAGAAAGCACCCATTTTCGTTTCTTGAATTGTACAAACTAGACACTTATGAGCATTGATCAAATACTTGACTGCAATTTTCTTGTCATAAGCGTTCAGCCCCCTGATATTCCAATTAATGATTTTATTCCCCATCTGCTACCAAAAGCTCCCTTGATGTAACTTCTTAATTCCCCTCTTCCGTCTCCTTTGTTTCACCAGTATTTGAAGTGTCACAACTGTCTTGAACTCTTCTCCCATCAGCCAAAGCCTTGTATCTATCTCTATACTTAAAGATAATCTCTTCAATCACCCCCTTGGCTTGCTTCTCATCCTTTTCTGAAATGCCTCCCAGAAGACTACATAGCTCAAAAACCAGTTTTGAGGTTGAAAAAATAATCTCAGTTGAGTCAATGTTAACCCCCTGAATATCTCCAAGATTTATCACCACCTGATCCTCTACTAGAGAAATTAAACTGTTTGAATGAACCGTCTGTAATGGCACTGAACTTTCAACCAACTCAGTAGCCGGAGGTGTATTACTCTGCAAAACATCATCATGCAATACCAATTGTAGGTCGTCAGGCCCACATGAGGAAATAAACCCTTTGTCAGCATGCTCAGAACCAGAATTTTCTACACCAATAGTAGGAACGTCCCCTGCACATCTAGTAGGTGAAAGAAAATCCCTAGCTGTTGAAGTCGAATGATCAAGAGAACGCTTGGGAACTTCCTCTCCACATCCAACCACATTCCTTGAATCATGCACTTCAGCAGCTAGCAAACTATCAATAACCTCAAATCTTGTCGAGGTAGGAGCTACAACTCCCTCTCCACCAACAACAAGAGGTTGAAAGCTATTAACAGTTTGTGCAACATTTCCAAACTGAGAAAAGGGAACTGCTCCAACACATCCTAAAATCTCAGTATTAGAAACATCAAACCCAACTTCTTGAACAGATCCTCCTCCTGCTAATTTATTCAATCTGTGAGCTTCAGTATTAGAAATAGCAAACCCAACTTCTTGAATAGATCCCCCTCCTGCTAATCTATTCAATCTATGAGCTTCAGAATTAGAGTGCCAAACCCCGTGAACACCTACCTCTGACGGTGAGTGTTGAGTACCCAAGTTAGCCTCAGCATTTGACTTGTGGGCCAAGCCAATTCTCGAATCATCTACTCGAGATTTTTGATTCAGTTCACCAGGGACCGTGTCTGACTCTTGTACCAATTTAGCACCAAAAAAAGCAGGAGTGATTACCATTGAATTTGAAATATTTTGTCTATTTTCAAACGCAATTAAAAGTCTTTAAACCCCTCCAGCAATGCCTTATTTTTAGGGTGAAACTTGTAATCACATTCAATGGAAATAACCCATTTTTGGTCACCTTCTTCCACCACCAGAACCGCCGGGATCATAATGAAATCTTCTTTGACTGAGATCCTGAAAAATTTAAACTTTCCTTTCTCAGAGTACTGTCAGCGATCTCCATGAAACCCCCCAAAGATTCTCCAATGGATTTGAAAAGCTTGTAACTCCAGAATTTGTGCGGGAACTCCCCTTATCTTCAACCACTTTTGTAATCTAGACATTGCTTGGACTGGAATAATAACCTTGTCGTGATTCTCTGTGCCTTTCACGATCTCCAGCGGAGTAGACTTTTCAGTGGCTTTGACAATCTCCATCTCCTCTGCCACAGAACAAGCCTGTGTTAATGTTACCACGACATCATCCATAATAATTTTCCTTGGCTTCCAAAGATCTAACCAATAGTCCTTTATCAGCATTATGAAAGCTGATTGGTCATCAATGATTTCCATGTCCAGAAAAGAATCCCATTGCATCTGCTTCAGCACCTCTCTTGCTACCCTTTGTCATCTTACAAAACCATGAAGCTTTATCACCCCTCTGAAAATCGCCTCCCTGCCTAGTTTTCTTGGTAATGGATGATTAAAGTCATAATTAGATGGCATTGTCTGGTTAACTCTCCGTACCATGTTATTGTCCTTCAGAACTTTATTGATCTCCTTAAAAAGAACAGACAAGTAATAGCATCCCTCTCCACAAGGAATGCAGAGAGCATAGGATCTCTCTGCATCACCCCTTCTGACTCTGGAGATCCTAAAGTATCTACCAGCATCATTCACTTTAACCTCACACTGATAAGATGCTTCTCCCTCTCTTTTTGGCCATCTGCTTCTTTCACAGTGAAAATCCATTGCTTCCTTCATCACATCAGCCAACCAAAATATTGTATCCATCGAAAAATGAATCCAAGAACTGAATCCTCTTCTTTTCCTTTCCTCCAATCCCTATAGTGTTTCCAATGGTTTCCATGGAAACCAGAAAAAAAAAATTTGTCAAGATGGAGCGCTTTTTGCGCTCCTTCTCTCTCCATTTTTTCGTGTATTGTTTTTACTGTATTCTCTATTGATTTGTTAATGAATTTGATTTTTCTAGTGCAAAAATAAATAAAAAAAACTCAAGTGCCTTCTACACGAAGGATTAATTGGGTATACGAAAAATAATTGGGATATTTTACTGTTCATGTCGGCATTGATATACTTTCCAATTTTAATTGATGGCGTTAAAATCCATGCCGAGATCAACAATAAAATATCCTTGCATTTTTAGGGGCCACTCAAAAGGAATTGGGGGCCATCTTTTTATTCTCATCCATTGAAGGGGGTTAAGGGGTGTCTTAAAAATAGAAAATTGTTTGTATTGTCCTTCACTTTTGTACTAAATCTAAGCCTATATCCTTTATATTCATAATCATATCATTCCTCTTCTTCTTTTCTTTTCTACCCATTGAATTTTTTTTTCATCATTTTAATTTTGATTGAAAACAAAGATCGTCGATCAAACAAATGTTATGATTGATTGTTTAAAATTAAAACCCATAATTCATTAACCTTAAAGTTGAAACTTAGAACATCAAAAAAAAAAAAAAAAAAAGGAGTTCAACAAACAAAAACGAATATATGATAGTAGTTGTGATTCAAAATTAGGATTTGATTACTTGAAATCAAAAATTTGATCCGAAAATTTTCTTGGATTTACAGTAGCAGAAACATAATCAGTAGATAACTATCTATTCTACCTACCGATTATGGTTGATGTTCTTGGATTTACACTAGCAGAAACATAATCGGTAGATAATAATCTACTTTACCTACCGATTATGGTTGATGTTCTTACCGATTATGGTTGATGTTCTTGGATTTACACTAGCAGAAACATAATCGGTAGATAATAATCTACTTTACCTACCGATTATGGTTGATGTTCTTCGTTTCTTAAGAACATCAACCATAATCGGTAGGTAAATTGATCGTTATCTACCGATTATTCCTGATTTAAAAAATTCAATTTCTCAATACTAAAAGTTACGCACAATCGATAGATAATGAACACCATTAACTACCGATTGTGAAAGTAGAAAATTTCGAAATTTTATTAAATTTTGAAAATTTGAATTTTGGGCCATGAACACAATCGGTAGATAATAAGCATCACTTATTAACACAATTTACTACCAATTATGGTAGTACTAAAATTCGAAAATTGAGTATATTCGGAGGTTAAAGTAACACACTTTACTACCGATTATGGTAGTACCAAAGTTCGAAAATTTTAGGATTTTGGCAAAATCACATTTTGGGACCAATATATATTCGGAAGTTAAATTTACTCCGATTATGGTAATGCTAAAATTCGAAAATTGAGTATATCCCAGGAGGTTAAAGTAAGACACTTTACTACCGATTATGGTAGTACCAAAGTTCGAAAATTTTAGGATTTTGGCAAAAATCACATTTTGGGGCCAATATACATTCGGAAGTTAAATTTACTACCGATTATGGTAATGCTAAAATTCGAAAATTGAGTATATTCGGAGGTTAAAGTAACACACTTTACTACCGATTATCGTAGTACCAAAGTTCGAAAATTCTAGGATTTTGGCAAAAACTCATTTTGGGGCCAATATACATTCGGAAGTTAAATTTACTACCGATTATGGTAATGCTAAAATTCAAAAATTGAGTATATTTGGAGGTTAAAGTAACACACTTTACTACCAATTATAGTAGTACCAAAGTTCGAAAATTTTAGGATTTTGGCAAAATCTCATTTTGGGGCCAATATACATTCGGAAGTTAAATTTACTACAGATTATGGTAGTACTAAAGTTCGAAAATTGAGTATATCCGGAGGTTAAAGTAAGACACTTTACTACCTAGATCATGGTAGTACCAAAGTTTGAAAATTTTAGGATTTTGGCAAAATCTCATTTTGGGGCTAATATACATTCGGAAGTTAAATTTACTACCGATTATGGTAGTACTAAAATTCGAAAATTGAGTATATTCGGAGGTTAAAGTAACACACTTTACTACGATTATGGTAGTACCAAAGTTGAAAATTTTAGGATTTTGGCAAAATCTCATTTTTGGGGCCAATATACATTCGGAAGTTAAATTTACTACCGATTATGGTAGTACTAAAATTGAAAATTGAGTATATTCGAAGGTTAAAGTAAGACACTTTACTACTAGATTATGGTAGTACCAAAGTTGAAAATTTTAGGATTTTGGCAAATCACATTTTGGGACCAATATACATTCGGAAGTTAAATTTACTCTGATTATGGTAATGCTAAAATTCGAAAATTGAGTATATTCGGAGGTTAAAGTAACACACTTTACTACTAGATTGTGGAAGAGCAATTTTGCCCATTACGAAATATGTGAGATAAGGGCTAGCTTCAATTTACGTTTGGATGACCCTTTGGATGGCCCCTAAAAATGCTAGGTAAAATATCTCCCACTTCTTTTCCGTATATCCTAATTACTCGTTCTTTTATACACCTCAAAGTCTAGGACTGTGGACCCACACTACTTTCACGAAAGCCCACTTGGTTCTACCTAAGCAAGATAATAATTTGCCACGTGTTATTAAATAAAAAAACTGTAGTCAAGGACAACACTAAACACTAAACAGCGACCCGCATCTTCTTCTCTGCTGGTGAACTCACCCTCCTCCCCTCTTGGTGAACAGCTTCAGCCGTTCTATAAACAGGGGTAAGCCACTTCTATTTCTTCTTAATTAGTCGTTAATTCAATTTGAAGGATAATTCTCAAATTCACTTATTAGCAGTTATAAGTACAAAGGTGCATTTGAAAGCGAAAAATCAAAATGAAGTTAAAAAAATTTTCATTATGCTTATCGTAGAAATTCAGTTTTCCTACCTTAGGGTTTTGTGTTCATGAATTTATATGTGTAGGTTGTCTAATGTTCCCGATTATCGAGTAACAAGTACTCCTCGGTAAATTTGTCTTGGTAGGTTAATCATGGACCACACTTGTCCAATCATTACTGATCCTGCTATTGCTATAGAATATAATTGTGGGAGGGAGTGGGAGTTGAAACTCCAACCTCCTTGCTTTGAGTCAGAGGTACGCCCTCGTCCCTTCGCTACTATCCTTGTACTGTAAACTTAGATTTTTAATGATGATTCAGTTTTTCTGCTTATAGATATACATACTATTTCTGATTTTCTCACTTCCTGCAGTTATGATTCTGTTATTTACTAATATTTCTTAATACACATTACTGAAATGTTAAAACTGGGAAGTTAAGAACACTGCATCGTGGCTAGGTTACTGGAGTATTACACATTCATGAGTGGAGTTGGAAGTTGAGACAGAGATGTCGAAGGAATGGACTGTATAGGACCAGTGGAGCTGAGACAACTTGGAACACCAATAGATCTATTAGCGAAGAAACTTGAAATGCACTTCACTGCATAATCGATAGGCCATGACATGATTGCAAATAAGATACAAGCAAGCTACTGCATCTTGTTCAGCCTTGGAAAACCAGTAAATTTTTCTGCAAATTCCGTTAGTAACACCTCCAAAATAATAGGAACTCCCACTGATACTAGAAACCAATGGCTTCCAATGATTCCCTTGAACACATTCTTCTTCTCGGGCGCTCTTGCATTGAACTGATTGAAAACCAAGCATAGAACAAAACCATTGAAAACCATGGCTTTTTTCACTTTTCGATCCATTCCTAAGATGTCGCCGTCCTTGATGAGTTGAAAGGTTAGTAAAACAATGGCCTGATAACACAGCTGAACAAATATATTCCTCATCATAGACTTAGTTATAATAGGTTGAGTCTGATTTACTGGTTGCATTTCCAGCAATTCCTGAGTTGGTGCCTTTGTCAACAGAGCCAATGCTGCCAGAGTTCCCACCGTTAAGTTCACCAGAAACAACTGGAGTGGTGTTATGTGAGTATCGCCTTGGAAGACAGTTGTGACAAAGGTCAGAAGGATTCCTGAGATGTTTGTGGTGAGCTCAAGCTGGAGGAACTTGCGAATGTTTTGGTAACTAGATCTCCCAATCAACAAGACTTTAACAATAGATGAGAAATTGCCATTGGGAATACTAATATCGCAACTTTCTTTTGCCATTGCAGAGTTGTTTGTTCCCATGAAAAGACCTACATCTGCTTCTTTTAGAGCTGGAAGTTCAACCGTTCTGGTTCCCATAAATGCAACCACTTGACCTTTTTGATGTAAGCTCTGTACCAAGAGAAGCTTGTCTGAAGGACTTGCACTGCCCATCACGGTTATCCTATCTGCCTTTTCCCTCCTCTCGTCAGCGGTGAAATTTCTGAACTCTTCACCTTCGAGCACAATAGCATTTAAGTCCTTCTCAGGGACAAAAATTCCATATTCAATAGCTATGGGTTTCACCACTGCCAAGCTCTCTGCAGATACAAGTTTGATGCTTACTCCAGCATTTCGTAAAGCATCCACAGCCGTCTTTCTCGCCTCTGGACAATATGGGTACTTCACACCCAAAAGTAACAACAAGATCAAGTTATTTTCACGCAATTCTGTAATCATAACCTCTTCGTTAACACCATCATCCTCGGCGCCTTCAGTTATTGTTCTGTAAGCGAAAGCAATGGACAAGAGACCTTTGTCATCCATATCCTTAATAAATTGACGAAACCCATCTCTTTTTCCATCATCCAGGATATTTTTTATCCCATCAATATTGTAGTATTCAGAGCACATTTCCAGAATAGTCTCTGCAGATCCTCTCCAATGCAGATGAAGTGTTTCTCTGGCACCTTCATTCTTCCTCATCAATGACCCTCTTTTTTTGCTGTCAGAACCAAAGGATGAACTAATTAGTACACTTCGACTTTGTTTCAATTGCTCTATGTCAACTCCCAAGTTCAACTCAGCCCAAGGAATTAGGAGTGGATCCTCCATCGGACCAGATAATGCACCAGACTCAATAACTGTTGCACCAACCCCGTCGCGAATCATCTCTACAACCTCAGGAGATATGACAGGGACGTTATTTCCACCAGTAATTTCCTCACCAATGCAGAATACGTCGACCTTCATCTGGCTCAATGTAGCTTTATTGATTATGAAACTTGTCATCGAACCCAAGGTGGTACCTCCAGACGATTCACAAATTATAACCTGATGATCTTTTGATGTTCTATTATTCCAGTACGAGAGTGATAGACTGACGACTAATGGCAACCCTTCATGCAACCCCACCAGCAAAACTGCAAACACGTTTGCCAGGCTAGCAAATATTCCTCGTGGCCTTGTAACGAATCTCTCCACAGCTTTCATCAACTCTGCAGCAGCAGTTTTTTTGCTAATTTGATCCGGGTAACCAGTTTCATCATCTTTTTTCCCTTGAAAGTAACGCAAGAGCAACACCAGAAGAATTAGCACTGCCAGAAACAGACCGATATTTTGAAGGTAGTTGTTCATCTTATCAATTTGATGTTGTAGTGGTTTTCGTTTTCTGTTGGTATTATGAATTACTTTGCTCATCATTTCTCCCATTGTCGTGTTCATGCCTACTGATGTAACAAGCATTTGACCAGACCCATGAATCACCTTTGCACCATAGTATAAAAATGGGTTCTGAACATGACTAATTGTCGATTTATGATGCAAGATACCATCGTCCACCTTCAAATTGTCACCATTCAAATATAACCCGTCAGCGGGAACCCAATCTCCAGACCTCAAGAACACCAAATCACCGACCAACACTTCAGAAACAAAAACTTCTTGCAGAAGTCCCTGCCTTAGAACATTGGTCATCCCAAGTTTACTCTTGTTAACTAGCTTCTGTGACTTACGAAAACTGAAGTAGTTTCTGAATGAAGTTACAGATACTAATATGAAGACGGTGATTAATAGAGTTGTCCCGTCGTACCATCCATTTTTTTGGCCTTCTTCCTTGAGACCAGACCCAAGAGATATTACTGCACAACATAACAGCAAGATAATTGTGAAATCTGTGCAGGCCCTGAAAAGAAAGTGGCAGAAGCTTTTTGAAGGATCGTCCGACTCCAGCAAGTAAGTGTTTGTTCCATATTCAGCTTGTCAAAGTTGAAGATCTTCCGCTTCAAGTGAAATTCCGTTCTCCAAATTGGTTGCAAGAGAAGCTGCAATTCCTTCAACTCCTCCATGATCACGAAGAGTAACCAGGTTCTTCTCCTTTAAGATACTAATGAGAGTATCCTTGCTGATCCTGGTTGGAAGTGGCACAACTTCTTGATTATCACTGTTGTTATTGTTGTTCATGGTGGTGATGTTGGTAGCATTGCTGACTTCATCATCGCTGTAGATGTCAAGATGAATATCTGCCAACCGATCAGCATGATTGTCATAGCCATCACTAGATAGAGCTGTGTAAGTTGGCAAGTCATCATCAGCAGGGTCTGTGATGGATGTGTTGTTAGTTCCATTGTGGCTAATGGAATACTTCAGACGTAGATAAGCACGAAAAAACAGTAAAACCTGTCGCCAGTGGTTCCGAGTACTAGTACTACTTCCTTCAGTTGGTGCGCTAGCATTGTTCTGCTCAAGAAGTTCAATCTTGGTTGAGTCAATATCATGATCAACCGGTAACATCATGATCACGACCGGTATCTGCAAAGCTGAACAAATTTCTTCTTTTGGTGGGTACTTCTGTAAAGAGTAGGAAACTAAATACTTTTCTTCCGAGGATGAGTATGAGAAACTAAATGCATAACAAAGCAGCTAGAGAAAGCAGAGACCCCTCCAGTAGCAAGAGAGAGAAGACAATTTATAGTTGTGTGTGTTGAGAAAAACCATAGCAAAGGAACCCACTCCAGCCTGCAGGAAATTTCCTCAAAGTTTCAGTTCTCAAAGTGTTGGATGATTGACATTTGGATATTAAGTCTTAAAAGTTCACACTTCGCATGACGATGGATGAGCCGTGAAAGATTTTGGTTTCAGCTGTTACGTACAGTTTCCATGTCATTTCTATAAAGTTATTAGAAGGAAAAATGTAACACACTAAAATTGGTATTAATTACAATAGATAATCGCTTCGGTTGATAAATCTACGAAGTTGTTAACTTTTGAGAAAGTCGTTGTCATGTATGTGCTGCGTGGTAGATTTGATGGTAACTTATGTACGTATGATGACTGATAAGGTAGTCTGCCGAAAGAAAATAAACGAAGAAAAGCATAAGAAAACCCAAGATTTCGGTACAAAATCTTCAATTCTAACTTTATAAAGAATATGAAATGAAATATCAGTCAATCGTCATCACTGATTCTTTACATGAGAAAATTCATCATCTTATCTCCCAGACCGCGTTCATCTTGAATTAAAAGTCCAGGCTTCAACTTTAAAATCCCAGGTGAACCAAGATAATGTGGCTAAGCATTTGCCACTCGTACATGACCAGTGTAACTGGGTCAACAATATTTGTAGGATCAGAATATCGCAACACCAATAAACTCATCCATCACATGGACCAAAACAGACCATTCACCCTCTTGGTGATACCTAACTCTCTCAAATATGAGACTAACTCTCTCCTATGTAAGCCCTGCAGATTTCACCACTCCTTAGGGCTATTTATACAATGGTTACAATGGCCAAAGCGTACACAACGTTTGCACACGCATGGAAGCGACCATGTGTCCCATTTTCCTGCTTATGCCAATCGCATGCACACTGCCACCTTTTGTGTTGTCATGCGAAGTGAAGCCACACTTGTCTTGAGCGGTTAGGGACACTCTACTAAGGTTATGAACTCATTTTATAACCCTTCCAACTTATCTACGCACCTTTGCGCTTGTAGAAGCCAATAACCAACAACCTCAACGTCATGAGCCTTATTGCACCTTTGTTGTGCTTTGCCTGAATTCTGCCTCACGCCAGCGTTCACCTCTCTTGGCACTGCATGCTTATCACTTTAAGCTAATGCGGACAAATCCTTATGCTTCAATCATCGAGGCCGACTCCTTAGCTTACTCTAGTTACTCATGCGTCATATATGCTTCATTTCGCTAATTAGCTTGACAATAGCAATGTAACTCTTGCATTACCAACTTGTTTGCATGTGTTCAAGCTTTGGCTCGGCCTTAAACTAATGACATAGACCAACTCCTGGCCTGTATTCTTAATTCTTGCATCATCCTTGAGTTTGAGCCAACTCATTCCGGGATATGCATAAATGCCAACATCGCATGTTGCATCGTCCTTTTGGCCTCATCTTTCCTTTCCCTCAATGAAGCCTGTTGTGCTCGTCAATAAGCTTCATTCCTTAGCCAATGTCTTTACGATGTAGCGCCACTCTTCCTGGTCATTGGCCTGTGAAGTGCCACTATCGTAGTGCTTGACGATCTATCACGTATATGCTATGTATGGCTTGCGTTGCGCTATTGTGCTTCGCATTGCGCCATTATGTAGATCTTGACGGTTGCAACAGCATGTTTCATCCAATCATTATGCGCACCTTACAGCCATGTCATAGACCTCCCACCTAATCCGTTCAACGCCCTCGTTGAGCGTAACCAATATACTCGTTATACTTGTTCTCACGGCCTTATCGGCTCCACGAGCCTAACTCATAAATCAACAAACTTTCTTGGCCTTTTCACTTTCCGAAACTTTTATGCCTACTACGCAAATGCCATCACTTAGCTTACTTTGCCTTGCCATTGATCCTAGTGACTTGCACTATTGTTGTCACGTTGGCCTACGCTCAACACCCCTACAATCGCATATCAAATGCTTTTGTGATCTATTGCCATGCATTTTAGAACTCTATGAAATTCGAAAGTACTCTTTTGGCTAACCCCTAAACCTAATGGTCCTTATTCGATTCTGTCATCATCACATCAAAAATAATTTCTCGACCATTACGTACTATTTGTACCGCCACTGCATCTAACATATCACCATGATATCGCATAACTTATCTTCTTGCCTTCGACTCCAAACAACACACTCTTGCAATTCGACAGCATACCTGCTTGTAAACTAAGTGTTCCTTCGATCCTATGTGCCTACGCCAAATCATGTCATGCCTTAAGGTATGCATGTTATGATTATGCCACTGCGAGTATGCCACAATCCATAGCCTTTATTTGTCATCCACCATAGTACAACTAAACTTACACTAGATTTGGCCTCCAAATCATATTGTAAATAAGCCTCCCTAGCCTTGCACCATTTGTATGCCAAAGAACCAGCACCTTGCTATTCTTTGCTTGCATTGTCGCTACACCTTGATTGAAATGCATGACTTAGGTATAATCATTGACTTAGGATACCCGAGGTTTACCTATTGCCTCCTGTAGACGAGGTTCCTACATTCACGCGCCTACTGAAACTCAACACTTTCAGCATCACTTGCTCTTTCAAGCTGCCTGCGCCTTTAGCAGTAGGCGGAAAAACAACATCATGTTCTTCCTAACAATGAGTTGCTCTTAACTCATATGCACTTG